>JAPDSC010053532.1:0-13353 GCA_026290005.1 Latrodectus geometricus | reverse complement strand
TATATATATATATATATATATATAGATAGATAGATAGATATATGTATATAATTAGAACAAACATTACGTAATGATTGCTAACTATTCTTTACTGTTTACTAACAAATTTTTAAAGAGTTTAAAATATATTACTATGCTTATATGTTCAAGATACATTTTCATGAAAATATTTCCCACCTTTTTAAAAAAAGATTCTTAAAGTCATAAGTACTGATTTTAAACTATTAAAATAAAATTGATTTTTTTATGAAATATTAATTTCATATAAATAATATCTTAAGCACCATACTTTTCGAATCATCTATTTGATTCAGACATTCGTAATGCTGATATAATCAAAGTCTAAATATCTTGAATTAGAATATGTTCGCTTCTGTAGTGATTGCTTTGTGAATTGCTTAGTGAGGAAACAATAAACAGCATTATTTTAATTTTTAAATAACAAATATCATTATTAATCAAAGCTAATATAGCATAAAAAAAAGTGTAATCTATTTTTTAAAATATAAAACATTTCCATCAAAATTTCAAATGAATAAAATAACAAAAAATTATTTTAACATACACCATAAATCAACACATGTAGTTAATTACTTACTTTTAATTACATTTAGTTGTTTTAATTAGAAATATGTTAACTATATTTTATAAACTATTCAAAATAATTATTGGTAATGGCCTTTGCTTTCTTCAGTCAAAACAATATTTATTGTTATTTTTTTACATATATTTGTCATTATTATTAGAGATTGTAAAACATGTGTATAAAGCAATAAGTTCCATTATTATTTTCAATGGAACAAGTAGTAAAATTTTTTATCAAAACATTTTCGAAAATTCATGCAGCCTAAAATTTTGGAACCACACACTTTATCAAATAATGGAAATTATTCAAGTTATAATAAAATTTATATAGCTTTAAAAACAATAATATAAAATTACATTATTTTCTTTTGTTTTATTTATCACTGTAAGTATCTAGAAAACTCAATTCTTTTCACTGATATTCTGCCAAAGTAAATTAAAATTTACTAAGTTGATTTGCGATAATAAACTGTAATTGAAAAGCATTATTAAGGTAAAATCTTATGAAGATTTGCTATAAATTGTGACTTTTTAAAATTTTGAATTAAATAAAATTTAATTAAACGCATTTCAATTAAATGAAAATGCACCAACACATATAATTACTTTGCTTAATTAATATTAAGATAAACCCATGTTTTAATTAAAACTAAGCATGCATTAGTGTATTTTTGGTATAAATAATAAACATATTTAGATTACTAAAAATTACAAATCGTATAAATTAACGTTGTAACTTTAATTAAATTGGACTATTTTTTTTTAAAGTTTAAATGTGGGTTTGAATCTAGTCCATAGATATGCCTTATAGTTTTTATTGTTTATACTTTTATGAAGGTAAAAGAAAAAAAATTTAAATCAATTTCAAGATGAAAACTTGTATTAAGAACTGAAAAATGTTTCAAATACAGGAATAGTTTTATAAAATATGTGTAATAATAGTTTAAAATGTGTGATATTGTTTCACTTCTTTATAAATTACACAACTAGTTCAAATTTCAAGTATAATAAATGTGTACATTTATTTAGACATTATGTGATTAATTGTTTTTTCAATACCTCAAACACTATAAACTAAGATGAAGCTTTTATAAATATAAATTAGATTTAAATCAAGCTATTACTCAAATATCGTTTCCTTCAAATTTTAAATATATTTTTTTAATAAGTCCATAACTTGAAAATTATTGTCAAACTTATGCAAAAAGATATCAAATTTCTTGTGAATTTATTAAGTAAATTATTTGCTTGACTTGTAAAAACTTGCTTGAACAGTTTGAAAAAATCTTACTACAAGATCAACAATATATCTACTTGACAATCTATTGCGACTGTAAATTTAAGTTTTAAGTTGCGTTATGTGCTTAAAAATAGTCTGTCACGGACTTCTAAATGGTATTACACGGACAACTATTTGTTTGCAAAAATTTCTTGTATTCCTAAAAAAGTAGGTGATTATTTATTGTAATTTCTAATGTAACTAACAAACTTCCTTGTTACTATTCAGATTAAAAAAATAACATCTAACAGAACTTATGATTAATTGCACTTTTTATTCTTTCTTTACTTTAGTTACTATTTATAAGTGACAAAGTTCTTTCTCAGTTCATGATTGAATGGTTACATTTACAAGTTAATGCTAGAGATATCAGAAGATGAAAACTTTTAACTATTATTTGACAACATATATAACCAGAGTCTGTTAAAAAAAAAAAGAAAAATCTGTGATCGGTTAATTTAATAACATGCTTATAGTTCTGTGGTATGATGCTACAATTTTTTTGATTATTGAATATTGACATTGTTTTTTAATGATGATTTGTTCTCATTCTTCATTAAATTCATTGTTTGCTGGAGAATATTAATGCAGCATACTTGGAAGGAATTCCTGGAAATATTCATTTATAAAAATAAATATTAATTAACTATAGAAATAAACATCAATGAATTATTCTTTATTAAAAGTAATCATTTAATTTTTTGATGTTTCAAACTTTATTCATTAAATTTTTTCTTTTTCAGATTCAAATACAATGAGCAAAAAATTGACTGAGAAATAACGCAAATAAATATTACGCTTTTTCTTAGTAAAAACTAAAACAAGGCTATGGAGTTATACTCGTAAAGTAATTGAAGAATCAGAACATTCATAATATTTGTCAGATACTACTAAAAGACACTGGAGAGAAAGAAAAACACAAAGTATCAAGAATGTATCCTTCTTATTATTGGATTTATTTAAGAATCTACATTTTACATACTTATGAATTTATGAGCGAATTGTATCCATGGCCTTTATATATTATATGCTGTGAGAGTTTATATAAAAATACGAAAAAAGATGTCAAAATTTGAAATGCGCATGCATTTAAAATATTTAATTATTTACTTAAAATAAACGAAATTATTTTACAAGGATGAGTAAATATATTGAACAACAAGCTGGGCTTTGAAAAATGTAATTATTGAGGCTAAGTCCCAATTAAAAACTTTCTACTGATATCATTCAAATTAAGAAAAATAAATCTATATACAAACAAAAAAAAGCATATATTTTAACACCTGATGGGTCTTTCTTTTGAGCTGGATGTTTTGAATCATGTTCTTTCATCAGGCGTACAATGGGAGTTTAAGTAGGGTCACTCCTTACTTCAAAAACCTGGGAAGAAAATATATAAAAAGGAAAAAACAACAGTACTCTATAGAAAATTTGAAGTACAGACACCATTAACAGCAACATTTAAAAAACAAAAAAAAAATCCCAGTTTTATTCTATTCAACTTGATGAGTTGACGGACATAAGTAATAAGGTATATCTCCTTTGTTTTTGTGAGAAATAAGAGTGAAGTATAATGTCATGAATGTTTATTAGGCTCAATGATCCTATTTAGTAGAACAACTAACTTTAAAATCTTTAAAATGTTTGATATACACTTATAGAAACATAGAATAGAATGAAAAATTGCATTAACACTGCCAATATAGCTGAAAATAAATCAGGAGTTGTAGCAAGGATAAGAATATTTAATCTCCTGCATCTTTCTTATGACTCTGTTTATACACAGTGTTATAAATCATGAGCATCTTGTTAGAAAAAATGGCTCCTCGATGTATCAGGTGTTATTTTAATCATAGATGAAATTTAAAACAGGCTGTCCAATTCTCGAATATTTGAAATATTTTGTCAATAGATGGGCTTTTAATACACTTACCTTATTTAGTTAAAGTTAAATGTTTTTCGAACATGAATTTACAGTACTTATTGCTTCTCTTGCATTAATAAATTAAATTATTTTTCGCAGCGAACACAAAAACTTTTATTTGATGTTCAAGAACTGCATTCGATGTTAGATTGAAGTTCAAGAGCTTTTACTTGGTGGTAAGTGGAGAGCTGAAACTACAGACCAAGTTAATGTTTTCACTGTTAAATGAACAAATTATTTGAAAGAACAATCCTTAGGAAGGATGTGCTTACAATAGGTGTTAAAGATATTTTTAAAACAATGTTTCACAATGGAAAACGAGTGGTTGGTTAAAGGAGATTACAAATGTTTATCTATTTTGATGACAATATGAGAGAGAACAATGTCGACCAACAGCTGGTATCTATTTTTCAAAAGCATTTACAGTCTCTGGCAAGATACTTTAATGTTTATTATCCAATTGCGAATGTTATGCAAGGAAATAGGTGAATAATCTATCCATTTGTAGCAAATATTGAAGACAAATTAAACAGGAATGATTAGGAAAATCTGATTGATCAGTTTTACGACTTAGTTTCAAAGGCATATTTTTGTTGTCTGTATCACTATTTCATCTTTAGCTCTAAATAAAAAAATATAAACACATCTGTGAGTGAAAGAACTGAACATTTCAATACAATTTCCAAAAATATTTATCTGGTAAATATTTTGTCTTAGTAACTAAAAGAAAATAAAGCTTTCGGCTGGAAATAAATTTAGCATTTTTACCATGCAGTGACATCATGAGAGTCAAAACTCTACATAAGGATTCCCCATAAGCAGGAATAGGTATCGCATTTTTAAAATGTGTCGTGATTACGAAGCATTTTTCATTAGGACATTATTTTTTTCCTATGACCATTAGTAAAATACAAGCTTATTTTACTAACATATATTTTGATTATTATTATATATTTACATTTACAATCCCTTTTGTTTAAAACTCATCGAATTGCTAGTCTGTAAAGTATTCGGATTTCTAAAGTGGTTCTATTGCAAGTCTATTATTCAACCATATCATTCCATTATTTAATGAGACCATAAATATATGCACACAGCTCTCACAAATACGGTGATCAAATGTTTTTTCAAAGAAATAAATACACCAAGTAATATCACTATTTCATTATAGTAACTTTACTAATGATAGAAGTGAATCTGCTATACAGTTTAAATTATAAATGTCTTTAAATGTTTGGCAATTTTAAAGGAAGTGTAATATTAGAATATCAAAAATACTCAGTTATGCTTGAAAAATAACTTTAAAGATATGCTCACATTTAATCTCATATAATTAACATTATTATTTAATTTAACATTTTTTGTTTCATTTCATAATTCGCATTTAAGCGGATTTGTAATCATAGATATACTAATAATTTTTCGTTTTCTATTGCACTTTTTTTCTTAAAATTATATCATTTTCAACGATATTAAATCCTGAACACATACAAAGTGTAAAAGAAAATTAGAAAAAAAAATAATGGTATATGATTTTAATTACTTTGCCATCAAAGCAACTTCAAAAGAGATTTTGTCGGTGCTCTCAAATCTTTTTTTAAGGGACCAAAAAAACATAAAGCTTTAAAATAATCCAACGTGGGGTGAGGTATTGTTTGAACGGAAAAGGAAGAAAAAAGGCAAAATTAATGACGGTGACTTTTAAAACTGAAGACTGGAAAGCAGAAAAAAGAAATTTTAGCTCTTAATTTAGGTTGATCATTAGTTAATTTTCTTGTCAGTTAAAAACGGAAAAGGAAGAAAATATTTATGTCATTATATATTACAAAGCCTTTTCCCATATTATAAATAATCTTTAAATTTTGTTAATAAATAACAAAAATACATTTAAGGTATTATAATAACTATTTAATTTGCGTTTTTTTAATACTGATGATAATTACTTTAAACTTGAGTACTACGTAAAAGGCATAATAAAATTTAATTTAAAAATTCATTTTGAAATAATAAAGAAAAATTGAATTTTTATTAACTTAAATATTATTTGAAATTTAATTCTAAAGTATGGAATTCCCGGTCGATTTTTAAACTCCAAATGCTATGAGCATACAATTATAGTAAAAAAAAAATACTTTTCCATATATTTTCTTTTAAAATATTCACTCTTTACAAAACTAAATGGGTTTTTTTTTCCTCGTTGATGATTTTGAAGAATTTCACAAAGGAAAAAAAAATATTTAAAGAAACTGTATTGCATTTGATTTCATTTAGCAAATTCTATTTTGTTTCATGTTACCCAAATATTTATATGAATATGTAATGAATATTTAAATGAAATTTATTTTATGTTCTGAAAAATTTACGATTTAAAACCAATATTGAAAATATTTTTAATTTTACTTGGTGACTCTGATGTATTATGAAGACAATTGTAACACTTCATCTGCTTGAAATAAAAAGCAATTAAACATTTTATAAAAAAAAATTAAAAGTATACATTTTAATCTAAGTTTTTTCTTCCAAAAAAATCCTAATTTAATGTATGAAATCAAAGAATTGTTATTAAAAATATAAGGTATCACCATTTTAATTTCATTCCGAAACTGAAAATTATTTATTATGGGTAAAAAAGATGAATATTTGTTCTTTAATCGTTCAGTTAGCCGATAATTACTTTGCTTCACACAACAGAGTATGTTATTATCTTTATTTTTCCAAAGAAATAGAATGCATACATTTAATTAAATATGTTTTAAAAAAATATCATTGTTGATTATGCACCACATTTTTATATATTATTTATTAATTAAGTTTAATTCAAATGTTATTTCACATAATAAAGAAAATAATAGTGGATGATTTTCGCTTATAACTTGTACTTATTTACGAGAAATCAAGAGCATATTATACTTCAAAAACATGTTAATGATTATCCTCTGAAAGCATATAAAATGTATGTTCCTCAAGTAATTAATTTATATTTTTATAAAAACAAATTATAACAATTTATATGTACTTTTTATGAGAAAATGTATTTCAATTTATTATTTTTGTCATGATTTGATATGAAAATATTGCCCTTAATGATAAAATTATTTAACAATCCATCAAGAAAAACTTTGGCTTTTGGTGAGCCACGTGACAAGCATTTTCTAAAACCACTATTTATAATTTTGGAAGTTATTTATTTCTTTATTACAAAGACTTTACATTTTTCACTGTATTCATTGCATTTAATTATGCGATGTTCAATCATTCCATACAGATTATCTCTTCTTATTAGACACTGATTCAAAACGTGTATTTTGTTCTTTTTTTTCCATCATGGGCTTCAAGTTATATATAAAATGAAAGGGTGCTTGCTGAGAAAGGGGTGGTTGAGTCGTAAAATTCAACCTCGCCCAACAGATTTCTCCTCTTTTACCATATGCCCTGTCTCAAATTCCAAATTGATCATCCCAACGCCCCAAAGCCCCACTAGCAAAAAACAGTTTGTTAGGAAGCACGAAAGTAAGTATATCCTTTAAAGCAGGGGGATGGAAAGGGAAAAATGAATAATGTTCAGAACGTGTTTTACCCTATTTCCACTCTATTTATTTTTTCATTTATAGAATGGGAAGTAATGTAAGGATTAGATTAGAAATAGCGGGGTAGGGAACATGAGATAGAAAACTACGGAGGGAAGATGTTTTGTAAGGGAAATTGTTTTAGGACTTGGGGAGGACTCTTTTTTCTTTATCTAAGTCGGATGAAATTGCAGATTCCTTCATTGTTGCTAACTCTTTGAATTATTGAAGTAAAACGCAAATAGTTTATTTTACTTTTAAGAAATTCTTATTTTACTTTAAGTTAGAGAGTCACAAATTAAAAATATAACTATTTAATAATCCTATTTTAAATTTCATTGTCATAGCTATTGCAATATTTAAGCTTAGTTTCTTAGAATAGGAAATTTTCTTAATTATATATTACACTAAGAAATAATTGATGTACTTCATCCCCTTAACCATCTGGGTTCGGCTAAGAAAGTGATTAATTTTTGCTTCGTTGGGGCAACATAGTTTCGGTTTTCACTGCAATACAAGTTTTTTCCCGTTTAGCCCTTGTAAAGAATACAAAAGGCTATAATTCTTGATGATGCGTATATCCGCTTTACCCTACACCATCTCACAATAATCACGTTTCAATGACTTACAGCCAGGAAGTCCATCAATCGCTGTCAAATGAAGTAACCACAATATGGTAGTAGTTTATGGTAGTAGTATGCTCTACTCAAAAATGTCGACTTGCCCTTATTAAAATTTTTTATTACATTAAATATGAATTTTATTACATTTTGAAATTTATTATCAGGAAATTTAATTTATTTCATTTATTTGGAATGAAGTAAAAAAGACAAATTATTTTTTTAGTTTCCCCGATAGTTATACTTGAGAAGATTTTAAATAGCTGCTATAAGTAGTTAACGTGCTGTCAAATTATTGTTTCCTTTTTCTCATTGCAGATACTTCTCAAAATCAATACTTTGTTTCTAAAATCATCAAATAATTTTAAAAATCTTTAAAAGAAATGGTTTTGTTGTTTTATTACACACATACTGAAGAATACAGACAAAATTGAAAATTTTTTATAATGTAAAAAAATATTTAAAAAGCTATTTTAATTGCCTAACAAAAGATTTAAGAGTATACCATGTGTTATTGATTTGAGTTGAATTTTTGGTGAAAAATTTTGTGAATGTAAAATTTTCATATTTAATTCCTAGCACCAAATGATTTCTATTTATATTTATATAAAAAATATCGTTTCGTATGACAATCCCTGTTGTTATAATATATCTTTTAATATATTTCTTTAATTTTTTGCGCAAATATTAAAAACATCTTTTGTGTCTACAGACAATTTGTTTTTCAAGGCGAGAATGAAAGAAAAAATATAGACGGGAAATCTTTAACTCGATTATATACAATAGTATTCTAATAATTACATATTTAATATAGAATTATCACACAATATCACATTTTTCCACATATTCAAATTAGTTCTACATTAAATATTTTCCCTTCACTGGACAATAAGTGTTTTAAAATGAAAATGATTATAAGTTGTAAATTCAGAGAAAGATTTCTAGAAAGTGTCCAAAAAATATACAGCACACGATTTAATTTAAAGATTTTATTTAGTATCAAAAATTCTGCGCATAAGCAATAAAACGTCAACATGAAAAAAAATTTAAATGAAATTGGGATAGGTGGAAAAGGATTTCACATTTTGTCTAAATTTGAAAAATTAAATTTATATTATAAAATATGGCGTCTAATTAGTTCTATATTGTGATTGATAGTTTACAAACTATCTTCATTTAGCAGTAGAAAATATAATGATAATAGAAGACAAAATTATGATCCCCTAAAAAATGGTGAAAATTCAATACATTTTAGAAAATTAATATTCTTTTTAACCATATTTTTTAAATTTGAATATTTGATTCTAAACAAAAATTATTAAAGAGATATTACGATATAGAAATAAAATTAATTTCATCATATCATTATGATTTATGTTTTGACTTTTTATCTCTCGTTTTATTTTCATATTTTTAATTGGTTTTTATAATTATAATAAATAATAAAGCTTAAAGGTATAATTAAAACATGATTTTTTTTTCAAATATTATTTATAATATTTGTAAATGTCTTCAGTAAGTGTATGCATCATGGCAATACCTTATTGCCATTTTCTTATAAATGTATATGTATATTATGAAATGGTTTCAAAAATATAATTTTTCTATGAAAATAATTTGATTATGAAGAAAATTCAAATATACTAATTGATTGTTAAAATTTTATATATCTAAAGTTTTTACAATTCTCTTTAAATCAAGTATGAGAGATTAGTTAATTTTGTAATGCTATTTTTTTACGTTTAACAAAATGTGATGATAGTTTTTTTTTTTTTTTTTTTTTTTTTTAAATTTACTTAAAAACCTATTTTTAAAAACTAAGATTTTTTGTCGATTATTTATGAAAATATGTAAGCATTTATGATAACTTAAATTCATTTTCTAAATTAAAATTAGGTATAATGGGAAAATACTTAAAACCTTAGGGATTATTTGTATTCGCAGAGCAAAATATATATAATCTAATTTTAATAAAATGTAAATATATAAAAAAAACTATATAAAAAATCATTGAAGAATTCTTTGAAATACTAAATTCTTATAAAGTTAAAAAAGAAAAAAAAATACTTCCAATTTATTTATTTTAACCATTCTAATTTTAATAAAAATTTTCTAACTTCTTAAAATTTCCTATTTTTGAACAAATTAAATAATATAGATTCCTTACATTTTAACCTTGTCACGAATTCACATATTTACATATTTTTACAATATCAAGTTTACAATTAAGGAAAAATAATATTATACTAAGAAATATTAATAAGTTGAAAATTATTTTGACCGAAAAAGTGAAAAGAAATTTACATACATTACTTATAAATTGCAATAATCACAGTCTTTAACTATGAATATAAATGAATGATGAGAATAAATATAGAAAAATAAAACTTTATAATAAAACAGTTGCTTCCTTGAGTAGAGGAGTCTGAAAATTGTTCGTGAAAATATCTCTCAGCTCTTTTGTATTACCCCCGCATTTGTTAAATCAACCATAACCATTCAGTAAGTGCCTAAATCGCGATTTCATGGCGATCCATCAATTCTGGGGGTTGAACTTGAAGCATTTCATTAAAGCCAGTTGCCCTACCAAGGGGCTCGGGATATCCGGTAAATGCACAGAATTTTTTGCCCGACTTAACTCGTTATAGCCGGTTAAGGGGTTAAAAATTATATATATATTTATAATGTGCACTCAAATACCAGAAAAAACTGATGAAAGCATTCACATGCAAATGACAAAGCTATACAACGAATGAATGGAAACAAGAAACTTTAAAGATATTTTTATACTTACTTAAACTATTCCGTTTACTGTAAATATCGTTTTTTAAATATATAAGTGTTTCATGCAATTTATAATTATAATATGCAAATATAAATATTTAATCGTCTGTCGAAATTGAAAATAAATGCTTATTATCAAAACTTTTCGCCTAAACATATTTTTCTTTTAGTGTTTGGTTTAAATATTCGTATTTGATACTGAAATATCAATTACATAGAATGTTTTTAAGAAAATGAAATTAATGCTTTTAAAATAACAATGAAGAAAAATCGACTTCAAATATATAGTATTAAGAAACTAGCTTCCAAAAATTATGAATAGGGATACAAATCTATTTATTCATGATCATTTTTTAATATGTAAAGAAAAAGTTTTACTTAATGTTTTGAATAATTTTTTTATAAAAATTATCACTCGAATAAATTTTAATAATATAATATTTTTCTGCTTTCTGATAAATAATTATTGATTTGTATATACTTATAGTATAAGTGCATAAAAAATTCAAGTATTTTAGTACATAAATTCCAATTTGAAAAATATTCATCTGTATACATAAAAGCACACCGTAAGATTACTATGATAATAACATTCAAAAATTTTAAAAAAAATCAAATATAATCGACAAAAATTTTCATTTAAATGTATTTTTTGAAAACAATTGTGATTTATGCATCTATTCGGTTAGAGAATTTGATTTCATAGATTGCTGCCATCTACTCTAAGCTAATATTTGCTTTTTTACATTAATCTTTTCTAACTTTATTAATGACTGAAAATTTCAAAAGTTTACTGAATTTAAGATAATAAAAATAATTATTCAATAAGGTTCTTTAAATTGGAAGTTTAACATTTTAAATGAGCAAATAAGGATTTATTTATGTATTTTAATCAATTAATCACATTAAAGTATTAATAAATGTTAAATATTTTTCAGATACTTAACGACATATTGTAATATTATACTAAAACTTATTTAGAAAATTTTGTAAAACATAATAATAGGAAAAGTTATCAGAACACGGCAGAAAAGTTAACAAAGGATTGTATTACTTTTTGTTTGAACTTTGTAAACTGAGACAAAGCAATGCCAGTTTCCCTCTCTAAATCGGAAAATTGATTTTAAAGATCTAAGATTCGTGCATAACACATGCAAACTCTTACATTATAAGTGCGATACAATTTCATTTTCCATTAGTTTCATTAAATTAAAAATTGAATTTATTGATTTAGTTTGAGCAAAGTAATTTATCGAATAAATAACTAAGCGAATAATATAAATTTGCTAAATATGTAAGTGTAATTGTTTTAGAATGGTATTATAAAATTCATAGAAAAGTATCGAGGTGGATATTTTGTTAGTTGAATATTAACATGATACTGGATTCAATGCTAATCTATAAATTATATAGTTCCTAGTCAAAAGCTTACATTGAATCGGTAATATTTACTTTTTTACTTTAAAGCGTGTGTAGATTATTTTTTATAACATTCATATACTCCATTCAAAAGTTAAAATTATTAGCTTATTACATTTATTCATTAATTGTAAATATTTCTTTTGTAAATAACGAAATAACATATAAGCAACAGACGTTAGTCAAGCATTATATAAGCAAAAACATATTCAAATCAACTTTTGAACTTTTAGTGTTCCTATTGTAAATAACGAGTTCTTTATATAATTTTACAACTTATTTTTGTTTACTTTTAAATATAATTTTGAAATATTACTTTAGAATTTCAATTAAAAATTAGCGCACATAAAAGACATCTAATAGTCGTGTTCCTTCAAAAGAAATAAATAATTTTTTATAATTATTAAACATTATGACTTACTAACTTTCGATCCAAAATTTTATATAGATTACCTTTTACTCATTTACACCAAACTTTATCAACCTAAAAATTCATTTCTGGTATTTAGAAAATTGATAATAGATAGCAAGGGCATACTTAAAATATCTGTCTAAAAACGTTATTACAATTTTCATTTGAACTACTTGATTACAGTAGAGAAAGAATGTCTCTACAACCCAAATTTATTTTGAAATTTCTTAAAAGGTAAGAAGTATTTACACATAATGATTAATCATCTTCTTATAATATATTTTTGAGGATCATTAGATATTACTTAGTGTATCATTTATGAGCCTCCAATCCTAACTAGTAAATCTGGTTAGTCATTTGGACATGTGGGAAATTCAAAGTATTATAATTCGGGAATAATTTAAACACTGATTTTAAATTAACACACTTTGTTGATAGATTTTAGTTTCTTATAAATACCTATTTCATATCTTTTAATTGCAAACAATAAGATATACAAGTACTTTAATTTAAATCGAGAACGTGTAGAAAATCTAAAATTTGATGCAGTCTAACAATTTATTTGAAAGCTTCTGCCAGACATTAATTCGAAACTAATCCATCACCAAAGAGAAAAATTGCTGACATAGCAGAGTTTAGAATATATTTCCTATTTTATCATTTTAAGATAAAAGAACCTTTCCATCATTGTCATTCATTTTATTCACTACTTCCTTAAATAATGTCGGCTTTAAAAATAACGCTTAAACTGCAGTAATGATTGG
>JAPDSC010053502.1:0-10115 GCA_026290005.1 Latrodectus geometricus | reverse complement strand
ATTTAAATTAATATAAACATATTATAATTCATTTAAATTAATATAAACTTACATTCATTATAGAATAAAAGAAATTTTGAAAAAATGGTACCTGATAAATCAAGGAAAAATACCAAAAGAAATGTTGGAAATGACTAGAAATAAAAAGGGAGTTTAAAAGTAATGTTGTTAAAATAAAAATATAATAAAAGATATATTTAAAAATATAATGTTTTAGCAATATGATATAAAAATCCATTACCCCTTTCATGATATGAAGAAAAGAGAGTAAATAGAAGAAATTAAGGAATATTATTGACTTAACTTTATTATTTTTTATATCAACACTTTCTTTTTCTCTCTCTTTGCAACAAAATGTTTTTCATTAAAAATAGTCAATAAAGGTTTTTACAGTTTGAAAATATTTAATAAAAGAAAAAGGTAACTTGAAAGTGATAATTTGTAAACACGGAATAGTTATTTTTCTAATGATGATAGACGGTATAGAATGCTTGAAATATGTTCATATCAGATTTAAAAAAAATGTTTGTCCAGAAAAACTCTCTTTTTCAGAAGAAAAAAAATTATAAGCAGTGACAGCGAAGAAAAATAACAACCACAAAAATGCCGCAGAAGAAAGTCAAACAAAATATTCATACATAATAAAGTAAAGACTTCAAAGGATGAAATTTTAAGTAGATTCTAAATTAGTTTTTTGGAAACTATCACCCTGGAATCTCGTGTCTTTCACGTTAGTTCTTACTCTGCATTCAGCGAAGAAGTTGAGTTATGTCATTGAAAATTTTATTCACTTCCTTTTTTTTCTTTTCCCACAATTCCAAGAAACTCATTCACAGTGTTTTCACTTCAGTTCCCAAGAATTTTTTTCCCGCGAATTTTTCGTAATCTAAATTTTTCATTGTTTGTACTTTTTCGTTGGGTTATGACATAATTTCAAAAGCAAAAACTGATTTATATTTTGTTAAAATTAAAAAGAAAATTTTCAATTTCAACAATACCAAATTTTGTTTATGAATAATATAAATATGGATAGTGATAAAGAGTTAATTTTCTTCTCTTGTTTACATCTTAAGAAGAAAAGAGATGAGAACAATATCATAAAATTACATACCTGTGAATAATAAGCAACATTATCGTAAGTATCATAAGTTGATATTTTGACTTTAGGAAAAGCAAAAAAATATCATAAAATAATCTTCAAACATATTAAAGAATAATAAAAAAAATTAATATTTGTTATGCATTAAGACTTGTTTTTTCTTTTAATCTTCATTTTTTCCTGTAATTTAAAAATTGTAAAAGAATATCCTTATGACGATGAACTGATAAGAATAGTTTAAGATACAGAAAAAATTTTTAAGATAAACAAATTTCTGCGATTATTATTCATACTATTTTTATGGTATACTTAATAATCTTGAACTATTTTAATTCTTAACATATTCTAATTTCCCTTCACATTTATCGTACTATTTTTAGAATTGTTTAATTGTTTGTTTTGAAATATTAACACCGAGAAAAATTAATCAATTTTTTGCAATTATATACCACATAAAGAATACCATGACATAAAAATTATAAGCTTCATTAAAAATTCATTATATATTTTTTTATTTATCATATTGCATAGAAATTATTGAGATGTACATCAGTTTTTTTAAATCTCATGTATCATTAATCTCATCTTTTTTTGAATGGAATAATAATATATCTCACTGATGTAAATATTTTTAAGATAATTATATCTATAAAATAATGACATAGAGTTGATGAAATATATTGACTAATATTTAAAATTATATTTTCGGTAATTTCCTATGACAAATTCTTATATAAATTAATATTTTTTTTATAAAATATTCATAGTAGAATATTCGCTTAAAATGTGTTGCATTTTTTTATTCTAAAAATATTATAAATTATTAAATACACTAGAATTATAACACAATTTTCTTTAAATTTTACTACTATTTATGTTTAGATAAAGATATATTATAAGGTTTATTAATATAGAGTATTATACGAATAAATACTGTTATGCAGTCATGAACTTGTAAATAAAAACGTTCCTGTAACTTTTTCAAATGATATTTTTTAGTTTGCAACTAGCGATGCAAAATGATAATATTTTTCTGTCCATGAACTTATTCTAAAAATATTTACTAATATATTTCTAAAAATATAACAGACAAGATAGTTCAAATCAAATTAACTTGCTTCTTTTGTATGAAAAATAATAAGATATATAATAATAACATAGTAAGTACGTATAAGTAATGTTTTTTTATTCATTTATTTAAAAATATTTTTTTTTACAAGCACTCAATTATAAAAAACAAATATAGCAGAAATTTTGTCATCGTTATGAGCTATAATTTGACTATATTATGTTACCTGCGCAACAAATATTTTCAATTTTTTATTTCTGAAGATAATTATAATCGCAAAATCATAGCAAATAGTTTATGAATGAACAATCATTGAAATCACCATAAAAACATGTATCGAAAAAATTCTCAGAAAACTTCCAAGCATTCACCTTGGCAGACGTACATATAGTAAATTGAAGAGCACAATGCGTTTCCCGATGCAAAAAAATAAGGATACTTATACATTTTTCATTAATTATTAAAACTAAATATTTGATTAATAATACCTAATATTTGTGATTAATAAACATTAATTTATTAAATGGTACTTGAAAGTTCTGTTGCCAACTTAACTCATAAAAATTCTCCATCTATTTATAGTTGAAATTTCCCTCCCCAAATATAAAATTACAATTATTTTAATAATCATTTTGGCAATATCATTTTTAAATGACACTTGAATATTAATTTCAAATTCCTCATATTTCACCCTGTACATCTAATTAAATTCTTAACAAATTAAAGTGGTGTATGCACAGAATATCCGTAATAATAATTTTAATTAATGAGCTTTAGGCATATTACAGAACAATGTTACAATCATGCTTTATATATTATGTAGCTAAGGATTTCAAATGATTTTGTATCTGTATTAAGTAAATGGAATAGAATAAACGTAGTTGCAACTCATTATTAATTTTCTGTATAAGCGGTTTAGATATGTTGCTGTTCAATAAAGTTAATTAATAATATAAATTAATTATTGTTAGGAATGATTTTTAATGAACAACATTCATGAAATATTCTTAAAATATAATTCTTCATTCTTAATTAAGAAAGATATTCTTATTTTATGGTGCATATTATTTTGACGATATATTTGAGAACAATTAATTAATTATTAATTACACTGTGTACAGAATAATAAAATCTTTACCACTCATAAGCATATTTTGTTCTGAAATGCATATATTAAATAAACCATCACAATCTAGGATTATTAAAAACAATAATACGAAGAGATTATTACACTTGTTTAAACAATGATAGGAATATATTCCACGTCGTTGATTTTGTGTTTAAAGGAGACGCGTTCTCTAATGAAAATGCGTGTCATACGATTCTAACTGCTAGATACATCATGTCATAATAATTACATAAAAGAAATATTGTGACAGTATTCATCCTTTTAATCATAAAACCCTTAAGTGACTTCACATATTCAACGAATGGTAAATTAAATGGCATATTTATACAAATATAAATCGATATACTAAATATCCAGTAAAATAATTCATCTTTATTATGGGTTGGAATATTTATGTGGTGACAGGGTTAGTGACAAATCAATTAATTAAACATTTTATCACATTTACCTGATGACAAAATTCATTTAGTGTAAGTTTTCGAACTTCATTACCTCGTATTTCAATCTGCTATCTAATAGATGTCGCTAGAGTCAAAAGCCGGGTAATTTTTTAACCATCGTCATGAATCCAGATAAGATATTGAGATTTAGAATCGGTTTTTTAAGTTTGTTACGATTTTTGTTGCATGTGTTTTGCTTTTTTGTTTTTGGTACTATTATTTTTACACTTTCGTGAAGTAAAAATGAATATTTAAATTTATTTAATGATTTGCCTCAATTCATATGCTACAGTATGTTAAAGCAAGTAAGTAAATTACACTCTGTAAAAAAAACGAAAGATTTTGACGAAATGACACATATTTATTCTTGAAATTAAATGTGTACAGCTAATGATGGAATAATTAAAATTTTATAGGTACTTTTCAAGACAACCTTCTATTGGAAAGGCCCCATAAAAAAACATCAAATGCATGTTGAATGCTCAAGTTGGTACTTGGGAAGATTACTCATCCCACAAATGGATACCTTTATATGTATAGGTCAAGAGAGATACAGATTCCTTTTGCCATTCTGCAGTGCATTCTTCCAGGCATTCATCAACAGTTGCTTCAGCTCTGCTATAGTTTGGAATAGAGATCCAGTGACTCAATACCAAAACGGTGCTTTCCATTAAGATCAGCAAAGTGAAACATTATTTACCACGGCCTGGGATTGGGAATGTGACCATGATATTCTCCTTCACTAAGTTGCTTGAGGTCTATGGCTATGGCTTGAGCGTGTCCATGTAAACCTATGACACCCATAGTTCTTCTGCTAGTGTGGCGTGGATGTGAAGAGGATGTCAGCTCAGATGTGACCTGGACACTTGACTGTGGTTAAAAATTACGAGGCATTTGGTGATGGACAAATATTCTACCCTGTTAATGTTAAGGTACAGTATAGGGACTTGCCTCCCTCGTTATGTAAGTATATTTTGGAAAGTCTACAAATCTGACTGCTTATGTCTCAAATATTTTCGATTAGCAAAAGATTTGGTCACCTTTCAGGCCATGGAAAAGCATTATTCACAATGAAGCCGTTCATCGATGTGCAAGCCAAATGGAACCAGACATTATCTTGTTGAAAATTAGACCGAAAATGGTATACCTTGAAGTATACCACCATTTGCCGGATGAAATCAACATATCACTGCAATATTATAGTTGTATGTCATCACTATAGGCAATCTATTGTCGTATGAGATAGAAATCCACAAATTGCACCAAATCTTACGGCTATATACCTCGGTAAAACAAAGATAGATTGAGATAAATGGGATTGGATGCCCTAAATACGATGATCATCAGTTTCAAAGAGAAATGATGTCATCACTGAACACTGCAATGCTAGCCTTCCACAGGCAATATAATCGTTTTCTTATGTTTTACATTCTATACTTCTCACTTACATATTGGAACTTTATCTTCGGTTTCCGACCAATATATAATGTCCATGCTTTCATTTACAATTTATACCTTAAAAACAATTTAAATCGTATTACTTTAAAATACATTATTAAAAATAATCTAATAAAATTTATTTGTAATGAATTTATTTTGCAAATAATACATATTAACTTTTTGTTACTTTTGTATAATCCTGTCTATCTGTTCCAATTGCTCACATTTAATTTACATTAAAAGTTAATCTTTTTCGTGAAAAATAATTTCATCTTAATACAGCAGATGGCGCCAAAATATCCGATATAAATTTAAATATTTAGAATTTTAAAAATATAACAAAATAATCATACCTCAAATTGTTCTTTGAAATGAATTGTTCACGTATTTCTTTTTACTATATTTCGGATTTCGAAGGTTCAGTTTTAATTAAATTTAAATTAAAAGTTAACCTTTTTCGTGAAAAATAATTTCATCTTAATACAGCAGATGGCGCCAAAATATCCGAAATGGATTTAAATATTTAGAATTTTAAAAAAAATACATCAAAATAAACATACCTCAAAGTGTTCTTTGAAATGAATTGTTCACATAATTCTTTTTACTATATTTTGGATTTCGTAGGTTCGGTTTTAGGTTCAAGTAGCGTGTAATAAATAGAATAATTACCACGTTTTTCTCATGGTAAAATGACAAACATAGGTATTATACCATAGTTGTACTATTTGCTAGAAATTTACTTTTTTCCCCCCTTTAAAAAATATCCAAGAATTATCTTTAAAAACAGCTGACTACTTCAGATGTTTGTTTTTATAGAAACAACTAACTTAATTGAACTGCCGCCTTAGAGTTAAAAAAAATTTAAACAGATGGACTTAATGTAAATCTAAATGAAGAATGGGGTTGGAACACATGAATCAAAGTGGAAAGCGAAAGCTAATGAGACTATCTAGAGAGAGAACGGTTAAAATTACGTTGGCAATGAAAAAAATATGCTTTTTTCACAAGAAAGGTACAGAATAAATACATTTTTAAAACCGTTTATTTTTATCACCTAACTGGTCATATACGTCACAATCTCTTTTTAAAAAAAAAATACTTAAAAACAGTTCTCTTTATGAAACTGTAACTGTTATGACGACTTTTAATTTTTTTCCTTAAGTAATACGAGAACTCGGAAGAAAAACTTAGCAATCTTCAGCTATTAATATTTTTACCTCACAAAACACACAGAGTACACGCGAATAATTTCAGGGTATTTCGGAAGGGGTGTCTAAATTTAACGCAGCCCCATATTCCACGGCAGTGAAAAACTGATACCATTCATAATTTCAGCCCTGTTTGTGTGCACATCATGAAATGAAGGAACTTAAATGAGTTTCTTGTAGGGGGAAAAAAAGGGAATTTTTTCCCTTTTTCTTTTATAATCAAGCGATAGTATAAGAAGAGGGGAAAAAAACTTAATTTTAAGTAAATGTACCGCTTTTCGAGTTAATTTGTCATTTCCGTTAAAGGGCAAATTTTTTTTTAATCTCTCTTTTTAGTTGGAGGGGTTGGCAACACCGGAAATTAGAGGCAGATTAAAGGGATATAGGTAAGAAGCGTGTGCCGCGCTTTATTTTTTCTCTCAACCCCGTTAGTTTTTTCCCTTTTTTTTTATATAAGCTTAAGCGTCAAATTTCCTTACAAGAATAGACAAATACCTTTGAGTACTTGCGTTACTGTAAATTAAACATTTTGTTGCTTAATCAAGATCTTCTTGTTAGCTATTTCGGGTAAGAAAAAAAAAAGTAAAAACTTAATACGCTTCGGATTTTATAAAGATGGTTTTTATTGGCTCACGAATAAATATCTAGTTAAGAAATCAGAAAAGCTTTTAATAGAAGTGGATGTGTGAATACATTTAATTAAGGAGAATTCTGGCTTAACTGAAATTTGAGGTAATATAATGAATTTAAGTAATTGCAGCGATTAATTCAAAAAGATGCATTCAGTCAATTTTCACGGAGTTAATTGAAGTTATAAAAATTTTAGTTAAGAAATGTCTTGGGTATTAAATAAAGTATCTTTCAGAAACTCAAGTATATTATATTATTTTTTAAAAGTGCTTTTATAGAAAACTTTTATTAAAATTTAAACATTTTGAATTTGAATGAAACAGTTTAACGTCAGTAAGATATATTGCAACATTTCGGATTTATTTCCATATGAGCGAAACACGAATGCCAGATAAATTAATACTATATTTCACTTTAATTAAAGTGCGCATAATTTCACGTAATTTTAATAACAAATCTCTTATTTCTTTAGCAAGGTATTATCGTCTTGTTAAGGGAATAGAAATTTATTGTTAATCTAAAAATCATATATAGTTATGTGGCAGCTTACATGAAATCTATTTTCATGTAAATCTTAATTTTTATGAGATTTCTGGCTCAATTTCTTCTTGATACATGTTCTATATGAATTATACAATATAATTAAGATTGGAGTACTAATTTATATGGTGATGAATTTATAGACGCACGTTCAATATTTTCTGTCACAGAAAGCATTTTATATTTTAGATGAATGGGTTTATACTGAAATGTAGAAAAAGGAAATTTAGCGCATAATAGCTTTTTTTCCCCCCCCCCCTTTTTCTTAGATTCAGTAGTTTGTAAAAATGATTAAAATGAATTTGTTTATTAAAATAGTTTGTATTAAACACATAATTTCGCTTTCTTTTTTAAATGAAAAAAAATTTAAAAAATGAATTGATTCGTTATTAAAACACCACGCAATAGCATAAGCTAGCTGTGTAATAATTTGTGTAAATAGTTAATTCAGTTCCTTAGTAAAAGAAAATTAAATAGATTTATTAAAAAAATTTTGTTATAAAAGTATACCATTTATTTATTTTTGAAAACTATATTATTTTTAATGCAGAAAGCACAAATACAAATTGAATTACCAAAAAATGTTTATTCACGATTTTTTTTATCTATTTAATAATTCATGTATAATTACAGTGCTAAAATTAAATAAGAAATATAAATTTTTTACAACATAAAATTTGATAGAAAATAAATTTGATTCATTAAAATCAGATAAATTTTTTATAAACTGCAAGCAAAACCTCGTAAATTTCAATTTAAAAAAATTTATATTTAAATTTTTTTCTTGAAATAAAAAATCAATATTTACCTTCTTGAGCGAAATTCTATTAAAATTTGAAATAAAATGCATGCTGATTAGAAAAAAAACGATATATAGTAATTGTGTGAAGCCTTTAATTTTATTTTTTATTTTGTACTATAAAGTTTTTCACACCATTTAAATATAAAATTAATGGGTGTGAACATCATTTATAAATTAACAATGACTATAATTCAATTAAATTTGGTTCTTTGTCGCTTGATGTTCATTTTTAGCACAAAAAATTATGATTTACGGTAGATTTTGTATCATTACAAACATTCATTTTGAGGTGGGAATCGAGCTCACGAACAGTTGACCTGAAATATTAACTTTGGTGCAATAAAATTTCAACTCTGGTGCAATAAAATAAAATACAGATATGCGTGCAAATGATAGTAACTCTTGGAAAGTAATTATATTCATATTAACAAGAATTAAAAAGTAATTAAATTACAATCGTTTTATTTTTTGGGAATAACTAATATTTATCTTTTTTTAAAATAAGGATCTTAGCAGAGTGTTTTGCATTAATTTATATGAATTAATTCTCAGTTCAATTCAAAATGACGGCTCTGATAGAAATAAATAAAGCCACTCTAAAAATTTGCTTATATAGTTTACTTAATGAAAAAGATATTCAATTATATAGTGTTGCTTAGAATTCAAAGGTTCGAAGAAATCCAAATCGAAAAGCTCCTTTAGTGTTGTTGGACCATTATTCTAAGAGCAAAGTTTTAAAATGAAAGCGTATTTATTTCAGCAAAAGTCATTTAAAAATATTCTAGAGTAAAAGCAGGAAAGTAAATTAAAAAAAAAAAAAAATGGATGCTTTTATACGAATTAGAAATTGTTTTAGTGGGAAATGTACTAATCAATACGTAATAACAAAATTTTAGATTTTAATCTTTTTCTTCCTTTTCTTTGTTAATAATTGCTTATATAAAAGCTGACTTTCCAATGCATGTATAAATGAAACAATAAAAATTATCACGTAAATCTTGAATAAGAAAGCACTAAAAAAATAAATCAGAAATTCTAAACAGCAACAGGAAACGTTTCCTTTCCTGGTAAAGTTGTCAAAACAATGAATAATATCCCATTTTTAAAACAAGATAAAAATCACGACCTGGCCCTATCTTCTTCTGAAAAGTATTTTTAACCTTCTTTTCTATCTAGCCGGCTGAAAATCGGAAAGAAGGATAGGGAGCTAGAAAAAATTTTAAAACAAAGAGGAAAAGAAGACAAGTCTGTGGAAATAAAACGCGAACCAGTGACCTTTTTTTTTTTCTTCTTCTTCCTTTCCGCTTTTTCCAGAGCAATATACACCTTGAGAGAAGCATAGGGGTCTCTGTCGGCGTTAAAAAGAAAAAGTGTGAACGTGCCTTTTGCCAAGCGAAAGTAGAAAGCTAAAAGAATGAAGTGGAATCTGGCAACAGCGCTGTCAACGTGCGCAGACAGCATTTCACATTCGATTAGGAAACATTGAAAGCAAAAGCGTGTGGTTTAAAATATCGAATATCTTTCGACTTCCATATATTAAGTTTTATTTCTCTCCTCGAAAACTGCCACAAGTTGAAATTTTGAGAAGTTCCCGTCATTCATTGCAGCGATAAGTGGCTTAATTCCTTCTCGAAATTTTTCGTTAAATTTCATCTTCCCACTATTTTTTTTATGTTTATTATTTTGGCAGTCCTGCAAAGTCACGTGATACGGAAAACTAGAATTTTTCACCGCGCTACAATTTAAAAGAAATCGAAA
>JAPDSC010053498.1:0-15685 GCA_026290005.1 Latrodectus geometricus | reverse complement strand
GTGTCTCTTGTCCCTTTGACACCACTTAATTGACATAATAGTGGCCTTAGGCTGATGCGGGGCCTTATCTTTACTGCAATTTAAGAGGGTTTAAGACCAAGAGATCACTCTCAAAATCAAGACTCTTAAGAAATGCTCAAAGATACATCTGAATATAGTTGTCTCTCCCCGACCCCCACTCTTAAAACCGTCAGATGTGCATTTTCTCAGAACCCAGATAATACAGGGTAATACCCCCCCCCTCACGACATATTGATTTATTAGGGCGCAGACTACAAAATCTGAAACTTCTTTCAGATCTAGCTGACATTCCTAATTTATTCATTAAGTTTTGGATATTACCCAAGATATATCCAAAAATCAGATATTGATCACCTGAATGTCCAGAAAACATCTTATAATAACATACGCGCAGATTCTGTAATATTATAGTTTAGGCTAAGTTTTAAGAAATCGCAGTTTTAGATTTTTATCATAGAGGAGTTAATATTTTAGAACTTTTTAGAGACTTCAATATATGTTTCCTGTGCGTCATGTTATTATAATATAGACTTCTTTTCATAATATACGGAAAGTATTCAATTTTATTTAAAATATTTATGCACGGAATTATAAAATAATCTTAGTTGTAGCAGAGTTATAATTCGATAATACGTGTCTAATTCGAAAGTGTTTACTAAAGTTAAAATGATACTATCACTTCTAAGGAATCTGTAAAAAGATTTAAAGAAATTTATTGAATTGATTCACTGTATATAAAAATAATAAAGTATGACGGCTAAAAAAATTCAAAGCGCGCATTAGCACGGTGGCTGTCATAACCGTCGATCTTCCGATTAATTGATTTTTCAATAAATAGAAATTATTTCAAAATTGAGAAGTGAAATTATTAATGCTTCTAAGATATTAATTGTTACAGAGTTTGATAAATCACCTTTTTATAGGGACTAATGATGAAGGGTTTTCTCCATCATCAGTTTCAGAAAATAAATTGGAACTGATTAATTTTCAAAAAAAAAATTTTTCCATTAAATTTCTTTCTTTAAACTCTGCAAATATTTAGCTCTTATTTCCCCAAAAAATAAATAAATAAAGCAATATTCAACTCACATTTTTGTGCTAGTTTCCTTCTTCCACGATAGAAATATGTTAAAAATAAAAAAGGAAACAAACGCATCACGATCCTTTAGACAAGTGTATTCGAATGGCAGCCATTGGCTGTTATTCCTATGTTAAGAAACCTGTTGATGAAAAGAAATAGCGATCCTTCTCATCTAAGGTTATAATTAGGAAGAAAAAATCTAATATTACATTTGCCATTTATTACTAAATATACTTCAATTTCTTTTTTTACGAATAATTCATATTCTATTTATCATATTCACTTTAATTTACAAGACGGTTTTGACTCTTGTGTGTGTGTGGTTGATCGTAAATACTTCAGAATTAATTTTAATTTGTTGAACGAATGTTCACATCTTGCAATGGATGTAGAAATAGTTAAGAGTATTTGTGTGAATGTGTGGCAATTCTCATATATGGGGGAAAACATCTTCACCGTATGAAATTTGGATGGTTAGAAGTTCTAATGAAGTTTTAAGTTTAATTTCTTTTTATTATTAAAGGTATTATTTATATATTATATTATTAAAGTTAATTTTTTGCCAAAACTGATACATTGTGGATTCATTTTTCAAGTTTTTTCCTTTTTCAAGATTCAAATTTTTATTAGGAATCAAAAGTACTTAGATGAAAAATATTTTTTAACTTTTATATGGCAAAATTTTATTTAGAGTAATTTTCTCAATCGATATTCTTAGTAGTGAAAATTTTCTTATAAGATATTGAAAAATATTTTATTATTAAAATAGGAGCTAATTTTTATTAAAATCAAAATTTATTTCCATAATTAATCATTTTCGAAGTACTGTTGATGAAATAGCATAATTTATTTTCTTTCAATGTAGATTCATTTTAAGAAAATCCTGATTTTTAAAATTTTACAATACAGAATGAGAAATGTGCCTGATTTCTTCCTAATTTTCTACGAGGGATTTTTTCTAGTTAAAAGGTATTTCTTAAAGATAAATTGGACTAATTAATTAAATTTTATTCTGTATAATTAAGCATACATAAAAGACAAAAAAAAACATTTAAAAAAAGAAAAAAATACATTTATAGATATTTCACCATTTGAAAAAAGAATATTTTAATGTAAAGTATTAATGTAAATCCAACGAAAATTATATATCAAATAAACACTATTTCCCCTAATAAAAACATTTAAAGATTAAATAATATTACATGAATAGTTTTTTAAGTAATGAGTAATTTGATGTTTAATTTTCAAAAACCCAACAAGCATGCTAATAGATATTTAAACTGACAAAAAAACGTATTAAATATTCAGATCAAAAGAATACAAGTGTTACAAATAGTAGAGAAAAATATAACTTATTGCAATAATATTTTTTATGTCGTAACTTCTGATTTTCAAAAATTTAAATTTTCGTTTCCGACGAAGCGATGTTTGGGAAGAAATGATGACTAACCATGTGAACTGTAAAAAGGAAAGAAAATCATGTGTTTTCCTAGAATTTGGAGATAATTAGTTCTCGATCCCCGCCATTTCGATTCCAGGAAGACAATATCCAGGAGGTGTTAACACAGTATACTACAATGATATTTTGAGAAAAATTTCCCCCCTTTCCTTCAAAGTCAGTCTGCTGCAAGGCACGTTATTTTGGACAAAGGGGACAACTAATGGGAAACGCGTTTTCAGCAAGAATTTTTTTATGAGTACAAGGCCACTAGACTTAAAAGGCTACAATAAAGATTGAGGTTTTTTTTTTAAAAAAAAAAAAAAAAAAATATTAGGTTGGGGAAAAAGAAATCATTATTTTTGCGTGAACTTTTGGTAACTTCTTTCAGATTCGCTTTGTAAAAAGGTTTAAAACAGTTTTCATGTAGATTTTTAGGTCTTGTGCGAAGCTGCGACTGCTGACATGCTGTCAAGTTTGATAATTTTTGATATTTTATAGACATTCTCGACGATGTTGTATCCATGCGAGGTGCATTTTTAGCATCCAAATACCCAAACGGAATCGACGAAACCAAAATTGTGCGTAACTGGTTGTTACAGTCATATATAGGACGATAAACACCTTTCACAATTTTAGCCACCTGGTTAGCATTTTCGCCATTATAAAAGAAAAACTAAAATGTATCGAATTTTCTGTTTGTTGTCTTGTATTTTTAAAACCTTGTACTCGTAACTGAATGAATCAAACAAAAAACCGCAAGAGAATATTTTAGTGTCAAATGTCACCTTTCCAATGAGCATAAATTTAAAATTGCTTGATAGATACCTCACGAGATAGCGATCACTACAGACGTCTACCGAAAAAATAATGGATAACTTTTTCCCCAACCTAATATATTTTTATTTATTTTGAGACGATGAATAATAATTCTGCACAGAGTCTCAATAACAACTGAAATTGATCTTTCTATATCGCTTCTTGATAACTTAAGTCAAATCTGATTTTTCTCTGATGTTTACAAGTTTTCATTTATCTTATAAATTTCATTAATCTTACAAGATCTTACAAGTTTCCATTAATAAATAATATTTCAGTTTTATAAAAAAATCATTAATATTAACGAGATATTGCTTGTGAAATTAAATAAAAAAGAATTTACTATTTATCAAGCTTTCGTATTTTAGTAAAAATAACTTTATGGTTTATTTTTTTCTGTATAACTATATATGACATTTCTTCTGAAATCGCTCGCTCTTTTTTCTCTTTATACAAATTATTTTTTCATTTATTAAAAATGTTCTTAAATATTTTTCATTTACAAAACATATTCATTATGTCCTTCAACCAAGGCTTACAGCCTTGGTTGAAGCACTCTCCAACGTAAGATTTCCGGTTCGTGTAATACCTATCCCTCTACGTTTTGCAAACATTTTCTTGTAGACTATATTATTCTAATGTCCAGGTTACAAATTTCATCGGACGATATAGAACGATATGGGGCGAATGGTATTCTTGTCAGAGGTGGATGGACCAATTGTCCATTTATTTGGGCCAACAATATTACTGACAATAACCCTTTATTGAGCGAGTTCCAAACAAACGAGAAAGAAACGCTTTTTTCCCACGCATTGGTTTTCCATAATAACACTAAATCATTTCAGCATTGCATCGCACAGTTGCGATTAAAAGCAATTAGAGATTGTAAAACTAATTATCTTCCATATTATTTTATTTAAGTGAAACTGGCAGTTTTGTTATCTGTTTGGTTAGGGCATTGGTTTTCGATATCGGCTCGAATCTCGACCCAACCAAAGATCCGTTATGTTCGCAAATGGGAGTTAAATATATCATGGTTGCAATGTCCTCCAAGTGATATACCTCTAAGGGTTAAATAGGGGTCTTCTACTTGATCCCTGCTTTTAAATTACGAAGAACCGGTTACTTCCACTAACTGATAGAAACCAATTCCCAACCAATCATCTCTAGTAGCAAGAGGGGGCCGCATCCTTCTCTTCTTAATACATGCTAGAATAAATGCTTATGTTAAGAATATAAATTATTATCTTAAAAAGCAATTAAAAAAAATAAAATTCTATAAAGCAATTATATATCATTCAAAAGAGAATAAATAATGTGAAACATTTAACTCAAATTCAGAACAAAAATTCTAGTGTAATAAGAAGTTCCAACAAAAATTATGCAAGAACATAATTTTTAATGCCAAGAAATGAAATTCATAAAAAAGAGGCTCCATCCAATTAACCAATAAGCCGTAATGAGCCCAACGCATGACTTCCAAAACAACCGCTTTGTTACAAAAAGAAATCTGTTTCTCCTTCGATACGTGTTTTTCTCCTTCTCTGGTTTTAAAATTAAAAATTTACAATATTTATAAAATATATTGGACAGTTTTTCCATAATTAATTATTCGAATAATATTTTTTAAGAAATAAGTCTTAGCAACACTTATTACGTAAAAATATGTTATAAATATACTTCAATTACCATGGGCAAACATAATTACTGATTATTTTCAACTAGTAATATTCTTAATTCATTCAATCTAAACAATAAAATTTCTTTTTCAATTAAGCTTGAATTTACATCGAAAATATCAAAAAAATTTCAGTCAAACTAAAGCTTTTATTTCTGAAAATTAATACCATAAATATTAAAAATGTTAAGAAGTATAAAATTGCTTTAGAAGATTATCCGCAAAAAAATATAAATAAATAAAACAAATTTGAAAATTTCAACGGAAAATTATTTTTACTAACGTTATATTGTATAAAACTATACTAAAATATTATATTAATAAACTTTAAATCTATTTTGATATGAAATTTACATATACTTACAAGCATAATTTTTACATACATGCGGTTTTAGCAATTGCAATTTTGATTTTGTTTTAGAAGATTATTTTGTTAAAGTAGAATGAAAGCTTAGTAAAAGTTTTAGGTAAGGTTGTCTATCGCAGAAGCCAGTAAGGATGAAGATTCTATATCGATAACGCAATATTCCTGGGTATCACTCAAAACATTAAGATTCTTCTGTATTTGCATATTCAGGAAATACTTTAAATGTCAGTAAAAGCCAGCACCCAACAACATGGTTTAGTAATCTCATTTATAGCATCGAAGCATTTTGAATGTCAACTAAAATAGTGCAAATTTCTCTGAATTTAGAATATAATTTTGAATTTCCTAACTATTGATGATAAAAATTCCTTAAAATTAAAAATAAATATCGATATTATTTTATAAGAATTTTAAAAATCGCTTGTTATTTCACTTGTCACACAATTAATAAAATAAAAAAAATAAAATAAAAAAACTAGCAATATTAACTTTTGATTTTTTAATATGCATATAAGATTAAAAAAAAAATAACAATTGAGAATTATCATTATATTTCCTTCCAAATGGGAGGATTATAACACTTTTTTTTCTCTCTTTTCATTCTCGTAAAAAAGTTCCAGGTATTTTTCTTAATATATTGTTTGTTATTTCCTACAACTATACATTACATATATTTTTGTGTTTAATAGTGAAATCATTCTATCTGTGCGTTGCCATTTTTATATCTGGTATAATTCATGTTATGTAAATCATCAAGCGAATAATCTTACATTAATTTATTCCTTTTTTTAAATGTTTTCAACTTTGTTTTCCCTTCCTTGACTGTTTATTTTGGTAAATGACGCAGAAGTGCCTCACTTAGTCATAGCATATAATGACCAATATGAAAATACATATCGCGAACCTGTTTGCATGGGGTGTTACATTTTACAGTCATTAAAGAGTAAGTCATTTTTCAAAGGATAAAGTAAAAGAGTTTTCACGTATGGATTCTCTATTAAGTGTTTCTTCGGTCTCTTTATAGTCCGGTTTTGACCAGTGACTGAAAAATAAGAATGGAAACCACCTGTTCCACAGATGTCTTTTTTACATGTCATTCGTCCCTTTGACACCATAAAGTCGGCTGCCTAAAAGACCTAAGGCTGCAGCAGAGCTTTATCTTTATTGCTATTTGAAGAATTTATTAAATTCTATTAGAGAAACGTGAATCAGTCTTGTTATCCTAACAGAAATTGACTAATAAATTTAATACAAGCATTTTCAAACATTTAAATCATAATCTCTTCTTACTAGTGAAAACGAAAATAAAGACTGCTTTTTTTCTAAGGAAAAATATACATCATATTTTCCCGTTGTACGTTATTCATAAATCGTAACATAGAAGAAAGAATGAAATTAATTCATAAACTTTGTGACATCTGCCTGAAGAAAAATCACACTAAATACCATTATCTTTCAAAATGTGGTTGCTTCTGCCTTTAGTATATATGCATTGAAAAAAAATTTTTTTCTGATTGTTTAGGAATAAAGATAATAGGATAATAATAGTTTAAGAATAATGTTTAACACATCTTTTTTAAAAATTCTATATGATAATTTTTCTAATTTTAAAGGAAAATTTAATTTTATTGTTAATGATAATACAATATTTGTTTGTGTGAATGAAAAATAATGATTATTTCTCTAATGTAAATGTAGTTGTTATTAATTTGAATTAATTTGGTATTAACTGCTTTATATCATTATGTTGTTTAGCTACGTTTCATTGCTAATGCTAAAGAAATTTGTAATATTAGTAAATAAGTTTAAATTTTAAATTACCAATTGAGGACAATTGTAAGGTCAGTCTGGCCGAATGTGAGGAATGTGAAATCGTCACTAGAGGGAGAATACAAAAAAGAGAGTTGATGTACGACGACCGCGAGAGTCGGTCATAGAATGGAGAAGCGCGATATTCAATAAATTTTGTTATTTGAATTGCAGTCTTTTTTTAAAACGTCCTGACATGGTTACGTGTAGGAGTAATTCTAATAAGAAATTAGTTAAATTAATACACGTAGCTTACAGATTATTTATGTAAGCAGTCTCTATAGATGAGGATAATAATTTTTTATTTCAATAGAAGGTACCACTGCACAATATTGTATTTTCAATCTTTTGCATACAAATCCATTTTGTTTGTTACTTATGCAGATATAGATGATATATTTTTGCAGAGCCCTAAATCAATCTATATATATTTTTAGTTATATTTTAATAAATCTTTTTTTGTATTAACTCGTTTCTATGAATTTTTCTTTTTCAAAGCGATATATTTCATAATTTATTATTGCCAGAGTAAAATTACAATTTCACATCGTTAATAGGTACAAAATAACATAAAACACGAAAATATTTTATGCTTTTATATATTTAAATCTTTCTAAGACTATTAATATGCCACATATCGAGAGAGATCATAGAGTTAAATCTTTTCCTGAAAAACGTTATAAACAAAACGTTAACGTGAAAAACGTTATAAACGTTAATAACGTTAAAAACTTTATTATAACGTTAAAGTTAAAATATATATTATATATATTTTTTAATTTTAAATAACAGTAAATATTTTTCTCAATTATACTGCAATATTATCATTGCATACAATTTGGTTTAGACAACAACGAAAAAAGAAATATGGTTAAATTGTCTAATGAGTAATGCGAGTTCGAGGTAAATAAATTAGATCTCATGGCCTCTTAGAGATCACCTAAAAAATTTATTTCCTTTTATTGAATATAGAAATTATATTATTAATATATAATTTTTATATTCAATTAAAGGAAACAAATTTATTAAATTATATCTTTAAATTAAGGTGAAAGATCTTTTATAAACTAGAGATGATATGCATCTACCAAATATTTTAGAAAGTTTATCAATTTCACTCATAAATAAATATTGAAAGAACTTAAGAAATATTTGTACTTATGAGAAATTTAAATTCTTTTATATTAGTTTGGGGAAAAAGTTATCCATTATTTTTTCGGTAGACGTCTGCAGTGATCGATATCTCGTCAGGTATATATCAAACAATTTCAGATTTATGTTCGTTGGAAAGGTGACATTTGACACTAAAATATCCTCTTGTGGTTTTTTGTTTGATTAATTCAGTTACGAGTACAAGGTTTTAAAAATGGAAGACAACAAACAGAAAATTCGATACATTTTCGTTTTTCTCTTGTAACGGCGAAAAAAATAGCCAGGAGGCTAAAATTGTGAAAGGTGTTTAACGTCCTATATGAGACTGTAACAACCAGTTACGCACAATTTTGGTTTCGTCGATTCCGTTTGGGTATTTTTGATGCTTAAGATGCACCTCGCATGGATACAACATCGTCGAGAATGTCTATAAAATATCAAAAATGATCAAACTTGACAGCATGTCAGCAGTCGTAGCTTCGCACAAGACCTAAAAATCTACATGAAAACTGTTTTAAACCTTTTTACAAAGCGAATCTGAAAGAAGTTACAAAAAGTTCATGTAAAAATAATGGATTTCTTTTTCCCCAAACTAATATATAATTTTCAAATATGAAATTGTATTTTTCTTTTTTTCTGGACATCTAAAATTTGAAACTTTTTTATTATTTATTTTTTAACTAAATAATTTAATTTTTTAAATAATGAAACAGTTGTTTTGAATTGCTCATACTAAATTTATCAGAAGATAAAATTAATGTTTTATATTCCTCTTCTTTATTTTTTCATTTTGAGAATGCACACAATTTAATACTTTACGTAACAAATTATTAAATTATTTTTATAGTTTGAGTCAATTAAAAAGTAAACAACTGTTAACAAAACTTGTGATAAGAAAAGCTTTAGATAAAAAATGTACATAATATTAATTAAATAGAATATATTATAGTAGAAGGTCTATGATAATATGAAAAGTATTAAGAAGTGAATACTATGAGGAAATAAAAGAGATGCGAATTTCAATTTTAGTTTAAATTTATTTCAGAAAAACCTGGTTTATCTACTACATAAAAATATATACAGATCACGTCTTTTATAAATAAAATTACTATTTACTATAATAAAACAAATATTAATATAAGTTTTATTGCTTAAAAATAGAAAAATATAAAAAGTTTTAAAATCTTATTATTTTTATTTATTTATTTTTAATTAGTTGCTGAATTTTTCTATGCAAACTTTCTACAAAAAAAGTTTTTTTTTTTTTTTAACATACAAAAAATCTTTTTGATTATATATAATCCACTCACATAATAATTATTCGCAAAATATTTACCATTTAATTTTAAAATACTATTTATATTTAATTAAATTTTTAATAAATTGAAACAAAAAATTAAGCTGATTTAGTTGGATAATATAAATTATTTTCTTATTTCATCGGATTTTATATTTTAATTAACATTGGAAATGTTTAAAAATTGCTATTTAGTAATTTGAATATTTACTTTTAACAAATACAAATTCTGAAAATAAATATAAATAACAAAATATGAATATTTACATTAAATAAAAAATGTTTAAGAAAATGTTGGAAATTTATCTTTTTCTGCATCATGCTTTAAATTTAAGCCTTCTTAGAAAACACATAAAATTGCAATTAATGAAATGTAGATAAAAAAAATTTCTTATAGATTATCGCATAAACTCTTTTTATTAATATTTAAGTGAATGCTTATTTATAAATGATAATTAATCAACATTATTCCTAATAATTAATTTTATGGAATTATTTTTTATTAATTATTAACTCATATATTATTCATTTAATTTTTTATTAAATTTATTTCGTAAACTTGTAAAAATTTTGTAATTATTTTTCAATCCGATAGGTAGCAGCATATAAAAATGTAGCAAGTACAAAATGTAATCTGCAAAATACTCATTACTTTAATAGTAACTGTAATCAGTACTAACCAGGTACAATAACCATTTCTTATCCTTAGTGCTAATGTCTTTCTTTTTTTTTTTTTTCAAAAATTCAAAGCATATGGAAAGTTTCTCCAACTATCTCTTTTTCTACCACCTGCAACCATTTGTGATCCCAGTGTTTCTTTTATGTAACTCAAACACCCAAATATTGAGTTACAAAGTCTTGGTTTACATTCTAAGCCAGGAGAAAAGCCATCACACTTGGGATTCAGAAACTTAGCCCTGAGTTTTCTCTCATATAGCTAACAGCCATTGGGAGAATTGTTGACAATGTTATCTTTGGATCCTTCCATTCAAACATTTTTACAAAAAAAGCGCTTTGAAATTCAACACCCACTCGCTTTCCGAACCATCTGGGTGATCTGGTGATTTTTTTTAAAAGAAAAAAAAGTGAATTATTGTCCACTTGCAGTGGTCCAAGCTCTTGGCTTGAGAAAAAGGCTGACTTCCTTGTATTTAATTGCTTCACTACATTCCCGCCGAGAATAGATGTTTTCTTTGGATCATCCCTTGCAATTCCCTACTTTCACAAAGAGAAGCGCCAAGAAACTCGACATCAATCTTAATACAAAAATTTAGGCAGATTTAAATAAGTTAAGCTGATTTGAAAAATATACTAAAAAGAGAAAAAATGGCGTAATGTTGAAATTTCTTTATTCATTTGCAGTGCAATACAATACTCAATTATTTAGACAAATTTAGAATTATACTTTATTTTGTCTATTTAAAATTGCAAGAAATAAATCTTTCAAATATAAATACAAAAGAAAGTAATTTATATAAAATAATATAACAACAGAAAATCATAGTATATATGACACTCTTCTTTTTATATGTGTTCCAGAAAGAAATTTACTCTTTCAATTTTATTCTAGATAAATTTTATTTTATTTTTATTTATTTATTTTTTTTTAGAGCAGCACGATTTTGTTTCGAAAACAAATTTTGTGAATTGAAAATAAATTTACTAAAAAATCAATTACATTAGAACTTTACTGTAAAATCTCAATAATTAAGATCTTAAAATTATTAAGAATTCTTTAATAGTTCCCTATCAGAAAAATTTTTGTTGAGAATTTCATTTTAAATCTAATTTTTGCTGTAAAGAAACAATGTAGAATTCCTGAATTTTCACGATTTTTTTTTAAGTTTTTTTTTTGTAATCAGAGATAATATTAAATAAAATTTATTATGATCTTCCGTTCAACAAATTATAGGTTCGATTCTCATCTCCATTGATATTTATTCTCAACTATGAGTCATTGAGCTGACGTTTCAGTAGGAAGCTCAGTGTGTGTGATATCTCTATAAGCGCATACCTAAATCCTAACGTCAACATTTTGTTCTCGCAAATTCTCTTGTTTGCTTTGTATTAATATTTTTTTTCTCTTAACTGAAAATCTTGTTAGCACAACTTAAAGAATTATTTTGACATAAATGGGTAGTATCAAATGGAAGTAAGAAAAAATTACGAATACAATCCAGTTCCTTTACAGCGAACTCTTATACAATGAAAATTTTAATCTCAGCCCCAGTGCGGATACTTTACGCAGTTAATAGCCCGTTTTGTACCTGTTGTCGGTATTTTGAGCACAAAAACGTGTATTTATAATATACCTGTACAAATACACCTGTAATGCATTTTCTTACTATCGTAGCTTTAGCAATTGCAAAAATTCTTGTTTTAGGAAAAGCTGTTTATTATTGAAAAACAATGTATGATGAAAATACTCTTTAATTTACTTTAAGTATAATTTATTTTGAAAGACACCCGGCTGCTTACAGCTTTCACTATTCGTTGTGATCGAAATTGTCGGACCATAGTGATCAGCCGGTATCCGCAGTCATGTCATGGTGGCAGGCAATTAATTCACTAATTAGTACTGAATTACCAATCCGGATAAAGGGCTTCAAACTACAGGCAGTGCCTAGATAAATCATAATTAGCAGTATCACACGTATAGTTACAAAAGTAAAATTTTTTTTACAACATTTTGCCTTTTCAACAAGGCGGAATAACAAAGATTTTTTGTTTACATAAATTTCTTGATTATACCATATTTTTGGTTATAATATATTTACAAACAAACTATTAAATTGAACCGTATCCAACATTACAGTTTTGAATTGACTATATATTGAATTGAATATTTACAAAATTTACACAAATTCATTTACTTGGTTGATAGTGCAGCTCAATTCCTCTGAGTGCATATAGAAATCATATTAATAAAACCAGGTAACATTTAAAATATTGACTAGGTTAAATTATGTGGTTTGTTTTAGCTATTACGACTTAGTATATAATATGTGTATAGTTTGTTTTAGAATCAGTTATGATCCTGTCAAAATTCCCAAGATCATACTTTTAAATAAATAGAAATGCAATGTGCTTTGGTTTCGTTTTTCTTATTCTGCAGAGCAGTTTGAGTAAGAGGGGGGGATTAAAAAGAATATTTGGAAGAATGGCTACTTCGCCATTCGAAGTGTGAGGGAGGGAGCATGCCACGAGAAAGTGAAGAGTGGATTAGTTTTTTCCATTGCTTCATGCTTCCTCCGAGAGGGAGAATATAGTGCAGGCCGGTATGGGTGAGGAAAGAGTCGATTAAAAGGGGTTTTAGTGGAAATCAAAGAGTGAGAAGAAATCCCCACGCGCTAGAGCAGTTTTGGAGGGGGGGGGGGGATTGATAAATGTTTAATCACTTTGGTTGGGGAGAAGCCAGAGAAAATCCAGAGCGTCCGGTTGAGGGGTCATCTGCCACCCACATGTTGGACTCAAAAATGTTTCTCACGGTACTGGAGAAAATGACTAATATTTAAATTGAAGATTTATTCAAATTAAAATACTTTATATAAAATCTATAGAGATTATGATTTATTATGCTCCTTTTCTTTTTCCTCCTTGGATTCTCTTTCAAGTAAGAAGCATAAAAGAAGAATTTTATGCTCCTTCTTTTTAAGTTAAAAATTTGCATTAGTTATCAATGACGTTAAAACGTCATTGATAACTAATGTAAATTTTTTTGTTTACCACGCTAATTCAAAAGTTATTTTTCAGTAATTGCTAAGAAAAGGGTCGTTGAGCACAAATGATAAAAATTAATCATGTAAGTTTATTAATTATGTATTTTTTTTGTTTTCATTGACAAGAGACGTTGCTCTTAGGACCATGTGGTTACCAAAATAAATTTTAGTTCAATTTATTTTGATGCCTAAAATTGTTGCATCGGTTTCCTAACAGAAATTATCACTTCCAAATCTGTCTTGCAAATGTTACTGACTTTAACTTCTTGATTTGTGTTCTTTATATAAAATTCAAAAAACTATTTCTCATATCATATAAAGAATAATTGCTCATTTGAAGTTGTTATGTGAATTAATCAAGTATGTCTAATTATAACTTAGAAAAACATTTTTACATTAAATTTTGCAATTTTTAATGGGTTTTATTTTATTTTACACATTAAAATTAGAGAATTAAAATAAGATTTTATAAAAAATTTTAAAGATGTGATACGTGATTTCCTATTTTAAACGAATTTTCTTCGTAAAAAAATATATGCCTCGCAAGTTTATTCTTCTGAAAATTTTATAGCAATTTACCATAGTTAAACTCAGTTATTAATTTAAATTAGAATATTTAGTTTAGCCTACTTATTTAAAATTGCTTTAAAAATACCCAGAAATATATGCTAGTTGGGCAACCACCTTTTCCATAAATTTTATATTCTGAATATTTTGCAGCAAATTTTGCTCTATTGATATAATTACTTTACAATTCATTTCAACTCAAATATATCATAATCAGCATCATTTGAAATTAATAATTTAAAATCTTTTTTTTATTAAAAAATTGATAGATTACGTACCTTAAGATTGATAAAAACAGTGTTTTGATGGATGTACAAAGTAATATTAATTTGCATTATTGAAAACTTTGTACACATATTATACTTTCTTGATATGCTTTTTCCACACATTCTGATTCGTTTACATGATAATTAAAAGTATATAATATGCTAAACGATAGTATTACTTTTTATAAATAAAATTCATTTTACAGTGTAATTTATTAGTAAAAACAGAATAAAATATATTTTACAGTTTTTTCTAAATTGCTTTTTATTAAAGGAATTTTTTTTCCTATTTCCTACTGAAACATTTTGTAAAACTTTTGTGAACTTCAATTGTTTTTTCTATTGAAGGCATTTAAAATATTATTCCGTTATTTTAAAAAAGCTTTTTGTCAAAATTTTTCTTGTTTTCAAATACATTAATTTAAATAATATAATACCATACATTTAAAATTTGTTTAGTCTTTCAGTTTTAAAAACTGAAGTTAACATTGTTGTTAAAAATACTGACTTAAAGTTATTTACATATTCTTATAAATTTAGAACATAATTTTGCTTTAACATTTTAATATACAAACACAATAAGAATATAAAAAAAATAAAAGACACTATTCAACTAGTTTTATCTTCAACCAACAATAACATAAATCTCTCATTAAAAATAAAGTGAAAAGAGATGACATCGAAACAGGACGGAAAAAAAGTCCACCACCACAGAAGAGATTTAGTGGCGTGTCATCTGTTGACAGGAACAGCTACTATCATCATCTGAATATTTTTACGTGACTCAAATAATAATAAAATTTCTTAAGAGATATTGTTAATTAAGAGAAAATGTAAATATGTTAAGGATAATTTAAACTAAAATTGATAGCGCAATTTACACTATTTAATATTTATTTTATCTTAAAATGATTGCTATTTGTTTAATATTCCATTTTAATATGCAGATAGAATTTTGTTAATATTTAATCATTTTACTTGGAGAGTTAATAATTTTTGCTTCGTTTTTAAAATTTCTTAAATTATGTTTTTTTATGTTTCAGGGAAAAACTTAGTTTTGAATTAACATACTGAGTTTTGAAGAACATATCCTATTTTTTATAGTCCAATTTAAATTGTAATAATAGTATTGTTGCAATAAAAATTTAGTTTTGTCGAACATAAAACTATTCAACTGAAATTATCAATTTTAAATAAATGTCAACAATTTTTCTCTTTCATAACTTTTAAAAATACCATAGCCGCCCAACCTGTCTAGTGGTTAGCGTACCTGACTTCAGATGGGTGGGGCCTGGGTTCGAATCCTGGCTCGGGTATGGATGTGCTTTCTCTCTTTCTTGTCTTTGTCCTTTCTTTGTGTGTGTGAGAATGGTTGCGTACCCTATAAACGAGTACCTATGGCATGTGTGTACTGCGGAAGTCGGAATCCACACCAAATATGGTTCAGTTGGAAAAGTGGAGCAGCGCACCC
>JAPDSC010053493.1:0-20003 GCA_026290005.1 Latrodectus geometricus | reverse complement strand
CAATTTTTTTTCTTAAAACTAGATTCTTATTTAACATTTAATTTTGTTTAAATTATTCTCTTTAAAATTGCTGAATTTGATTTTGTCTCCTTCCCTTTTTAGCATTAAAACAAGTTCAACTTAGAGGAAATGCTGAGTTATATCCAGAATAATGCATACAAGTTTAGTTATTTAAAAGTCAAATCCCGTCCAAATAATAACATAATAGTACACGTAATAGTAAATCTAAGGTCCAGAAAATAATTAAAATTTGGAAATAGAACTATATAAAACATGTTACTTTTTACATTTGTTGTTGACAACTTTAAGAAACTTCTGATTTTAGAAACCTGATTAATTAGAGTATATTAAATGTTTCTTCAATACTTAATCACAGTTTCATTTAGGGTATTAACGGATTAATGTAAGTAAGAGAGAGTAAGGTTTCAAAGATTAAATGTCAAACGTTCATAGATATTCTTAGAAAAACATTTTGATGAAAAACAGTCAAAAAATCCTTTACTAAAGATTATAATGTTTATTATGCAAGATAATTATTTTTAATTATTGTAAGTTAAATAGGACTTTATTTATAAAAATAAAATAATTGGAGATTTCAAAATTTTAAGTAAATGGTGAATTTTAAAGTAACATTTTCAGTGCTATTTTCTAAAACTTAGTTCTAATGTGAAATTGAAAAAATAGAAAAGAAAATTTATTACTAATAGAGTTAAAGATATCCTTAAAAATAAATAATAATTTAAACTATGCACTTGTCAATTTTAAAATGCATTTATAAATTATTTTTGTTTTCTGAAAACAATTAAATTTATTTAAGAGCAAAGTTTGCCCACTTAGAATCAGTTTATATTTGGTCATCTTTCAAAAATGAAATATTAGGAAAAAACAACTATTTTATGCATAATTTAAAAAGTTGTAAGCAATATTGTTTCCTTAAAGTAATCAAATTTTTCTTAAAAATATTATACTAATACAATAGAATGTTATATTTAACAAAATGTTACATTTATATTTCTTTAACTCTCATAAATTTAGAACGTACACCATCTTTGATAGTATGTGATAATATCATCACTTGTATTCTGCTTATTTTAATACTCTGCAAAATCAGTAGGATTATCTTTAAAGGCTTAGGTAGGATTGTCCTTTATTTTCAAAGGGTTTTGTAGCCTAATTATTATTATTTAATAGTAAGCATTAGCAAAACTTTTACTGATTAAATAGTTTATAGATAGTAGGAAATATTTTTTTAGAAATTCTTAAAATTTATTTAAATTCTTATAGATCGAAGCCAAATAAAATTGTACATATAAATTTTCTTTAACCCTTTTTGTGCAAAATCAGTTTAAGTAAACAATATTTGATAAACTTTTATACATCTATTTAAAAGTATTTTTGGTCAAGTTTATTTTACACAAAAGTATGGTACAAATAACAATATATTAAAATAAAAAATATACAAGGCATTCATAAATATGTCTATTAATGATACAATTTTTTCATAATGTCTTTTAATCTATGAATGAAATATCAGGCACATTAATTTACATGTGTCATTTAATTTTGCATTTATCTTTTACTTTATTTTTCTTTGGAAAATTACGATTATAAAATTTACAAATTTTTCGTTGTTTATTAAAAATTTTTCAAATGAGAGTCAAATGTTTCTCATGAACTAAATAAATTTTTATCGATCTCAATTAAAATAAATTTTTTCAGTCATTTTTAGAAACATTTATTTTTGATCCTTGTTAAAATGTTGCTAAAAGATACAGTATGTTAAATGTATTATAGAAGTAATTTATGATAACTTGATTACTAGGAAAAATTGATATGGATTGAGTTTTGATAAGCAGTTTTTAATACAATCATTTAACTAACTTTATGAAAAATTACTTCGACTGCATGCTCAGCATTATAACTACAGCTTCTAGAAGGTTTTGTTGGGTTTTTCTGATAAACGTGATTAAATTTTTACGACAGTTGTTGTTGTTGAAACTTATTAAAATGGCTTTTGTGTCTTTAATAAGGCTAATTCAGTAATATGTATTGCAAAGACCTTTTCAGATATAAATGGTTCAAATATTCTAATAGAACAATGATCAAGATGAACTTAGATTCTAAAACAGCTATTGAATGTTCGGCTAATCTGAAAGTTGTACTTTTTACATGTGTGTGGAACTACTTCAAATTTTCATAATTTTTTTTGAAAAACTTTTTAGTTAGCCTAAAGTTACCATTTAAAAAATGGCTTCTTACATTTATGCCATTGGAAACGATATGATGGCCATAAGTTGTCTTGGTGGTATTGTTGAGCTTCCATGGAGTCATTTCAAGGTTAGATTGAAAATCAAAACAAGTGACACTTGTTTTTATTTTCAATGAAACCTTTTAGTAATTCCACTTGTAGTGACACTTCAGAGCAATATCTAAGCAAAAGAAGTAAGACATTATCTAACTTGGGAAAAAAGTTTGAAGCAATATTCACACAGTTACCAAACCAAAACATCATTAAATGTTAGGTTGCAATACATTTGAAGGTAATTGTCTACAAGGTGAAGTGAGATTTAGTTAATATTTTCATGAAATTCATAATTTCGTGTAGTTTCTGTGAACCGTAGTTCGTTCTTGCCATTAATATTGCGTAATAATCAAAGGTTGGACAGCAGTTCACAATTGAAGGAAATTGCCTATGATGATGAAGTCAGACTCTACTAAAACTTTAAATATTTTCTTTTAAAATTCAAAATTCCAAGAACAATTCTTTATTTAAGCCTTCCATATTATATGATAGATTGCTTTTTTAATTAAAATATTAACCAACATCATTTTATTTGATATTCAATCACTCATGTTATTGATTACGGTAAAACAATCATACGGCTCAGATTTACTGTGCGGTCGTTCTCGGCCAAATTTTCCTAAGTTGGCTATAAATAACATTTTATGGCAACCCAACCAATTCTAACCAATTACAGATGAGGAATTCCCACCAATGAAAAATGGGGGATTCTGACAAAATGGGAACCGACCAATGAAAAATGGTATATTCTATTTATTTTGAGACATCGCTTTACAGATTGGCTAGGCTGGCGGGATTTTTGGCGATTTTTTGAAAAAGTTGCCAAGAGTGACTGTACAGTAAATTTTTACCCAATCGAACATTTATACTATTATAATATCTTTCGGTTACTTGTGATGCCTCTCTTGCTATTGCTGTCAGGTCACATTAGAAAACGAATGAAGCAACAAAGCGTAAAATTTATTTTCCAAAAAGTCTATGCTTAATCATACTTAACAAAAATATCACCTTAAGTCATTTGGTAAATTGAGATTTTTCCATGACTGTTATGGAACCGATTTAACCTTAATCAAGTATTTATTAGGTTATCTAAGTCTCTGAAAATTGATCATTTTAAATGGTTGGCTGTCAATAATACTTACTTTGTTTGTGGTCAGAAGTTTCAGAGTTTCAATTAATACTTTATATGATGATTATAACATATATTGTATCTTGTACATGGGCTACTTGTGATATGGCAAAGCTCCAAAACAACCATTTCATTCATGAATATTTTAGAATTGATTTACATCAATTTGAAATTTTTTAATCATTTTTTTAACAATTATACGAACAAAAGTGTGAATTTTAATTCAACACTTGCTAATATTTTTTGAAGGTACTATTTCAATGCTAAGCAAAGTCATTCATTTCTGTTAATGACTAAATACCTATGTGCACATGTCTGTTATAGTGGAGGTGCAAATTTTTATTTTCATTTAAAAATATTAAACATAACACAGAAGAATTTAAATAGTTATTACAATTCTAATTAAATCAAGACCGTTGCTATAGGATGATTGATATAGCATTTTAAAATATTATAATTAAAATTATAAGCAAAACACAAAAATCAATATTGATAACCTGAACATTTGACTTTAGAAATTTATTTAAGAACTTTAAAAGAAATTTATTTTGCATTGAAAATAAATTTCTTTGAATAAAATAATATTTTAAACTAACTAAAATATTAATTTTATATTAGATAATTTATGTTACTGCATATTTTTAATTTGGTTTAAATTTTAATTCAACAAGATGCATGATTAAAAAGAATAAATGAAAAAAACAAATCAATATCAGAAATAACAATTAATGTAACTTTTAATAAAAAAAAGTTTTTACTTGAAAACACATTAACACGTTTAATAAAAAAATTATCGCATTTTAATTTTAACAACTTATTGTAATTTTATGACAGTTGTGTATACTTTGAACTAGTGAATTACTTTTATTCTGATAGATTTAGAAAGAGTTGTGTTGAAAAGTTAAATAAAATGATTAAATTGATCTTATCTAAAATTCAATTTGTATTTCCTGTTTTTATCAAAGCTATCATGCAAACCAAATCAACTATTTTTTTTATATTCATTCTCAAATGGCTTCTTTCGTGCGATTTAATACCTTGTTATTTGGACTAATCGAGCATTTCTCAAATAAGATTTTATTCCAAAATGGCAATGATTCAATTACTCTTCAAATAAAGATAAAGAAAGATTTCTTGTGTGAGGACTTATCTTTTTTTTTTCGCGTCGAAACAAAACTCTGAAAGATTAATTAAATTCGGAAGTCAGAATATTTCACAAGTTTGAAGACATCGATTGCATTTAAAGTGGAGAAAAATAGTTCTTTGTTGACATTTGGGAAATGAATCCATCTAAATTAGATTTTATTTAAATTTTGCTGAAAAAGATTAAAAAATTTCTCTGCGTTAAGTTTGAAGACAAAGTAAACAACAATTTTATTCGGCTTTGACTTTATGATACTATTCAAACAGTTAAAAATAATTTAGTTGCAATACGATGAATGATTATTTCCAGCTATATATATATATATATATATATATATATAAATAAGTTACAAATGATCGCAAACTTGTTCTTTGATATTACATGTTGATTTTCATTATTATTAGAAGGAAAGTCAGAAATAAATACACGTAGGGATAGAAATTTGTAAAAATAGCTATAGTAATATAAGTTTCTTAATATGACATTTATAAATATTAGTTTGGGGAAAAAGAAATCCATTATTTTTACGTGAACTTTATGTAACTTCCTTTGGATTCACTTTGTAAAAAGGTGTAAAACAGATATCATGTAGATTTTTAGGTCTTGCGCGTTACGACTGCTGACATGTGGTTAACTTTGACCATTTTTGATATTTTATAGACATTTTCGACGATGCTGTATCCACATGCGAGGTGCATTTCTAACATCAAAAATACCCGAACGGAATCGACGAAACAAAAATTGTACGTAACTGGTTGTTACAGTCTTATATAGGACGATAAACACCTTTCACAATTTGAGCCTGAACTGAATTAGTCAAACAAAAAACCGCAAGAGGATATTTTAGTGTCAAATGTCACCTTTCCAACGAGGATAAATCTGAAATTGTTTGATAGATACCTCACGAGATATCGATCACTACAGACGTCTACCGAAAAAATAATGGATTACTTTTTCCCCAAACTAATATATCGATCAAAGTACTTGTTTCGTTGCAAATTAATTTCAAATGTTTTTTCGAATAAGTTAAACGATTTGATTATTAAATTTAAGAAAAAAATTTAAAATGTAAATATCTCTTCTTATTAGAATAATCAATCCTTTAATGGCTTTAATTAAAATATGTTTAATAACTTTAATGTTAAAACTTAAAATTGTTTCTTTAATGTAGATTATTCTTATTAGAAGAACGAATAGTTAAAACTTATATGAAATTATTCTGTATATAATGTACTTTGTTATTTGAAAAATACTTTAATCGTTCAAAAATAAAATGAATCTTGATAACTAAATATAAGTTATAAAAAAATAAATTACCACATGCATAAAACAAAACTCTTAAGAGTGAACAATTGGAGGATCAATTCCAGTCATTATTGAATAATAAATGTACGTTACATTCTGATTTTCATGAGCATCGATTAGATGGAGTTTTTACAGTTTTCCAGGTTTCCATCCTCATGATGTAGATCAAAAATCTAGTTTGTAGTCCAAATCTAATTTCGTAGTAAATGTTCAAAAATATGACTTAATACACGGCTTTAGGCTATTCATTATGCGACATGATAGCAAAAAAGTCCGTACTAAGAAGATTGTATAGAAAGATTTTTATTGTTAAAAAATACATTTATTATAAACAAAAGAGACATTATATGCATATTAATGTAAAAATGAAAATTAGAATTCTACAAAATGCACCGAAGGTATTCAAGAGAATTTTGTGAATATGAGGCAATGCATGCATCGTGTAAAAATATAGAGATTTATTTCCCTAACAGGTGTATGTCAAATATATATAAATATATATATATATATATATATATATATAATTCTTTTTGTTAAATGCTCATTTTAAAATTGTTTTGTTCATTCATGTACATCAATTTCGACAGATATTTGCTATTTAAATCTTGATTTGAATTTTTAATATGATTCTGACCACTACGAATAATCTTTCCAAGGTGGGATTTGAACCCACAATTAAGTATAAGGTCAAAAAGCTGATTATTCAACAGCCAATTTGGCAAGCTCTACATGGAAGAAGATTTGATATGAAATTTTGTGCATATAATTTTCTAGCAGTTGTGTGAAGAAACATATATTTATTAAATCTGCTATATATTTATAAGCAATTATATACTTTATAAATTTAGAGAAAACTTTCTAATAGAATTAGTCCTTATACTATAAAAAATAAAAGAGATATTACCATAAAAATTAAATTACTTAATTGTTTTCAATGATAACTTCATAAATATTTCATTTTAAATTTAAAATGAGAGAGAAAGAGAGAGATGTCACACATAAAACTTGTTTTTTACTATGAATTTTGCTATATACTGTTTTTATTAGAGGATAATACTTTTGAAACATTTTTTCAATGCTGGAAAAAAAAATAATTTTCGAAATAAAATAAAAATGAAATTGATTTACGTATATTTAATGTTTGAGTGTAAATAAAATTAATTATTTAACAAATACAGTATTTAAAATAAATAAAGATTTAAACACAGTTCGTAAATTTTATTAATTTTTCTTATACATTTTATTAATTTTTATTCAATGTCCCTATTTAAAATACTGAAGAACAACATCAATCGTACAAATAACAATATGAAAGTATTACTTTCATTTATTATTTTGTTATTATTACTATTGATTAACAATATGAAAGTATTACTTTCATTTATTATTTTTTTATTATAAGAAAATATAACTGTTTTTTAAGTATTACTTATGGAGTATTAATAATAAGTAATATTTTATAAGTAATACTTTATAAGTAATACTTCATAAGTATTACTTATGAAGTATTACTTATTATTTATATTTATTATATTTATAAAGTATTACTTAAGTATTACTTAATAAAGTATTACTTAATACTTAATAAAGTATTACTTAAGAAATAGTTATATTTTCTGTTTACTTAAGAAACAGTTAAGTATACATGTGTATGCTTAACTGTATTTTTAAGTATTACTTAAGTAATACTTAAGTAATACTTAAGTATTACTTAAGTAATACTTAAGTATTACTTAAGTATTACTTATACTTAATACTTAAGTATTACTTAAGTAATTAACTTAAGTAATTACTTAAGTAATTACTTAAGTATTACTTAAGTAATTACTTAAGTATTACTTAATTTTTAAGTATAACTTAAGTATTACTTAAGTATTACTTAAAATACTTAAGTATTACTTAAGTATTACTTAAGTATTACTTAAGTAATTACTTAAGTATTACTTAAAAATTACTTAAGTAATTACTTAAGTATTACTACTTAAGTATTAATTACTTAAGTATTACTTAAAAATTACTTAAGTAATTACTTAAGTATTACTTAAGTAATACTTAAGTAAGTTAAGTAAGTTACTTAAGTAATACTTAAGTAACTTAAGTAACTTAAGTAAGTTAAGTATTACTTAAGTAATACTTAAGTAATTTTTAAGTAATACTTAAGTAATACTAATAATAATACTTAATAATACTTAAGTAATAAGTAATACTTAATAATACTTAAGTAATACTTAAGTAATACTTAAGTAAGTACTTAAGTAAGTAATACTTAAGTATACTTAAAAATACAGTTAGTGTACAATATAATTGAAATACTTAAACTATACTTAATATATAGTTTAAGTGTTTCAATTATTTTCTTATAATAAAAATAATTGAAACATTTAAAATATATATTTCAGATTTCATATACAATATTTGAGTTGAAACTTGAACAGTTAAAATTTAAATAATAAATATGTAATGAAATAATAATTTATATAGTTGTTAGTAAAATGTATTCATGAAATTTAGATAGAAACAAAGAGTATATTAAAATTTTAAATATTTTTATGCGCAAAAGATTTAGTATCGAAAATTATAATTGTGAATTAGATCAAGTTGAGTCAATCAAAAAAGACATGGAAAATTTAAAAGTCTTTTATTTTCCTTGTCTAGGTCTATGCAAGTGAAACATGTATTCTTAATACCAAAGCTGAACTGAATAATTTGTGTATTTTTGTAAGAAAATTCCTTGATGTATTTTTTGTTCATTCAGGAGAGAGGATGTTGGAGAATAGATTTAACTTTGAGTTACAAATTTCTATTTAAAACCTCACAAAACAAGAGTGAAATATTAAGATATATTGGCTATCCCTAGAGAAGCCCAGTAAGCAATGCAGTTAAAAATCACCTTTTTTAAGAATATAATGAGATTTAATAAGAGAATAGGACCTCCAAGTTGATAAATATATGACACTGTAAAAGTTCTCAATGTTTTAAGTATTAAGAGTTAGGGAGAATAGTTGTCATGAATAGAAAATGCATAAGACTGAATGAGAGTAAGGAGCCTATCATGTTTATAAGAAAAAAATAATTTAATAAAAAAAAACATTTGCAACTTCATATAAAAAATTCATATCATTAGTGTTTTGTAACTAAAGTATAATAAGAAATACATCAAAATAACATTTATGAACTTACTTCATGAGAATAATTCTAATAATTATGAAAAATTAATTTTCATAATTATCACATTTATATGAGTAATTGAAAAATATGTATTAAAAACTTAAAATTTTATATGTTTGCATTTACATTTCTATCAAATGAAATATTACTGTTAATCTAAGCATTAAAAATCACATTTTATTAATTTATTTATGCAATTTTTGGTAAAAATAAGGTAATTTTTGAAAAATTACTTTGCATAATCCAAAAAAATTTATATGAGATAAGTAATACTTGAAAGATGTAAGACTTTTTATCATTTCTTTTTTTTGTTAGTTCCATCTTTTGATTTTTTTTTGATTTTATTCCTGATTCATAATTTTTTAGCTTTGAAGGTTAATAAAAAGTGAAGCAAGTTCCATGCAAATTTAAATATCTAGGTCAGAGTTAATCACGTACTCTGCAAATAAGATTTAACTCTGAGAACTGAGACGATCAATCCCTGAATCAAATAAAGAAAGCAGCTTTAATGAGTGTCTCACTAAGAATTTATTTTCTCTTCCTGGAAATTCCTGAATAATTAATTAAATATGAACGTTTGAAGCCTTCCGTTCTCCAAGATTGTAGCATTGTTTCGGATAAGAAAAGAAGTATATTTAAATTGAGAAAATAAGCTAACATAATTAAAATTCCTCTGAATATTTAACATTATTTCTATAAAGTTCATTTGAAAATGGTAAGAAAAGAAGACAACTTCTTGGATTTTAATCATAGTTTATAACATGATTTATTTACAAGTTTCATTTGAAAATGAAATAGCTTTATCATTATAATTTTCTTATACTTCAAAAGTTTTGAGGTTGATGAAAACTTCTTAATTTTCAAATGCAACACACACGCACATGAGTTTATTTTAAATTTAAGTAATTTTTTTGGCTAAAATTGAATTATTTTAAGTTATAGTGACATAATTCTTTTCTCTCTGTTTGACTCTTTTCAACTGACTGATTAAGATCAACTGAATTTTTCTTATGGGATTATATAGTTGATAAATTTGAATATTATGGAAGCAAATAAATACAATTAATATTATTTACCATTACAACTTCTTATTCTCTGATTATGTGAAAAAGTGTACTGAATATTAACTTAAACACAACATTTTTTAAATCATTTAAATAAATTTATTAGAATTGACAAAATTAATTATTATTTCTTTATACAATTATGTTTTATATAAGTTATTTATTTACAGTTTTTAATCTTAATCTAATGAATAAAATTCAGTTTAATGTTGCTATGATTAAATGTAAAAAATTAAAAAAAATGTTTTCATTATACATTGATTATCTGATAGTTTCATAAATTAAAAAGCATATTTTTCTATGCTGATGTTATATTACTTTTTTTAGTTTTTTGATAACTTGATATTAAATTTCTTATATCAATTTAAGAATATATCTTAATAAATGTATATTTAAATTTTAGCTATTGCGAATCAAACACTAAAATTTTAAGTGTAAACATAAAGTTAACGTAAAACATAGAAATGTGAATGAATAAAATTTTTAATGAGTAACACAAATTAAATATCCTCAAAATTAATTAATAAAATTTAGATAAAGAAACAAGGAACTGGATGAAATTATACAAAATTTTTTATTTTATATTTAAATGCTACATAGATTAACATAGATAACAACTTTAACATCAATGTTACATAGATTAACATAGATAACAACTTTAACATCAATGTTACATAGATTAACATAGATAACAACTTTAACATCAATGTTACATAGATTAACATTGATGGTGGAGAATATCTTAAATGTGCTGAGTAACATTGTTATTCTTTCGTCGGCTGCAAAATAATGTTTTGCACACCATTTGTTTAGATCTTACTCAATTTAATTTTTGAAAAATATATCTAATCAAAATTATACTTTTTTACTTCAATTTTATTAAGTGTTATTAATAAATTATATATAATAAAATAAATGAATAATTAATTTCATTTTTTAAAGCCATACACAGAATATATGTTAAAAATTAAAAAAAAAAATTAATCTGAATATATCAATTGCCATTGTATACAAATAGGTCTTCAAAAATGCTTTCATGATATAAATTTCATCATCATACCGCATTTATGAAAACATTTTGTATTTTAATGTTGAATTTGCAATAAAAAATTACCATTAAATTCGTTTAACCATTTTCAATTTTTTTTTCTAAAATTTAATATTGCTAAGTTAAAAAAATATTATTTCTAAATATATTTTCAGTTTATTTTAATAAAACTAAGTAATTTTTTTAATTTAAAAAATCATGTAAAATTTTTTATAACAGACTTATTTATGTGCGCAATTTCAATTTAATAGGGTAAGTACTTTATTTTTGACATAACTTTAATTGTTTAGTTTAAAAGTTTTTAAAATCTTTAGATTATTTCATGTATAAAAAGTACTTTTATACTGAATTAATTTAACTTGAATTTTATTATCTTATTATAAATTCATTAATGATTTATTATTACAAATCTATTTTCTATGTAGAAAAGAAATGATGGACAGGCAATAACCTCGGAAATGTAGGCAGTCGCTTGTAGTTTTACCATTTTTTTACATATTATGTTAACATTAAACAAAAAATTTATTTAAAAAAAAACATAAAATTTAATATATTTTGAAAACTGCACACTTTCCATTAGTAATATTAAGGAAAATACTTTTTACTTGACTTGAAGGAGCCTTATATATAAGCAGTGCAAGCCTTCAACTTTGATACCTAGTGTATTAATAAATAAACTTTGAAAAATAATGAACTTGTGTAATCTGTGATACCCTGCGTAACAATATCTACATGTCAACATTCATGATAACACAACTATTATAAGGAAATTCAAACCACATTTTATTTACTTGTAAGTTGAGAATCAAGGTTTACTGAGGAAGCAACTTGTCCACCCAGATCTACTGCTGCCAACACTATAAATGACTCATTTAGCAAAGATTTCTTTAATTTTGATCAACTATCGCATAAAAAGTGAGTTTATGGACATATTTTTTATATTAACACATGTAAATTTAATTCTCAATTTAGATGGTCCTCTAAATATATGAGATATTGTCTCATAAATATATGAAACATGTTTACTTCTTAGAAAATTATGGATCTTAGCTTTCATAAAAGTAATACTTCCTGTCTTGTATTTTCTATCACTAATTCGAGATATTATATTTTAAAATGAATACTATCTAAATGGTTTCATGAATTTTTCTTCATATTAGTTTTTAAGTTTTAGCAGCCAATTTATTAGTCATTAATTTTACACGTCACTAATTTTCAAATTTTACTTGTTAATTTTGATTTCTTATAACAATAATAACTAAAATGACATATTTATTGGTTTTATAAAGAACATAAATAGATGTTTCAGATAATGAAAACAAAAATGATATTCTGCACTGAATTTTAAAAACAATGTCTATATTTTCCAGAAGTTTAAAATCATCTTAAAAAAATCTATTTGTACAAAACAAAATACAATTTTTTTTTATTTCTAATGGCGGGCACCCTTGAGCAAGTAAGTATCATTAGCCCATTTGCCGCAACAAGGCCGGAAGCTGCTTCTCACTTTATCATTACCCGGTGGGCATCTATGAACCAAGTCACGGATCTACGAATAGCATCGCCCCGCCACACCACCACAAACTCGTTTATAGGGCGGCCACATTCATCCATCATCTGGGGAAAGGACAAGAAATACAGAGAGAGAAAGAGAAAGTACATCCATGCCCAAGCCGGGATTCGAACCCAGGTCCTCACCATCCGTAGTCAGTTACGCTAACCACAACAAGATAAAATTAACCTTAGAAATATGCTGAAACTTGTTTTATTTATTTAAATTTACAATATTGCTAACAAAGAGAAATGCATAATCATTTTATTCATTTTGGGTGTAGGAAGATGATTTTAATCATATTTTAAATCTAATTGCGCGTATTGACACAATACCATTATTAAAATGAAACACTAAATAAAGAGAATTTATTTGCTAGTTAAAAACTGACATATATCACTTCGAAGTTATATGAAGCAAATATACTTTTGGTAATTTTATATATATTATATCTTCCTCAGCAAGATAAAATGCCTAGATATTACAACACTTTTCTAGTTTTTATAACTGTATCGTATGAAGGTAGTTTTTGTCTCGTGAAAATATACTATTTACATGATTGTAGTTTCATGTGGCTGATTAATTTTTCATTTACATTATTGTTATCAGTTGGTATTCATCCATTTAACTATCTCAAAACTATACAACAAAACCCAACACAAGAAAAAGATATTTTCATTATTCTGATGTCTGGAATACTAGTTAACAGATAAAGCAAAGAACTTTCATTGTTAAACTAATCGCTTGTAAAATATTCCTAAGTAAATATTTGCTTTGACCACAATAGAATACTTACAATGTTCAGAAACTTTGTAATAAAGTATTAATTTAGTTTAAAACTGCTGTATTTTATTTTTGATGAGGTCTGAGTTTTGGTGTAGACTAAGAGTTCAGATTATAAAAATGAGTTTAACTAAAAGTAGGAGTTTTATATTTTTTATCTGTGAATTTTTCAATGCGAAAAAGATTTTTTTTAAAGAGTGCTCTTTGGAACAAATTTAGGATAAATTATAGGCTCTAAGAATGTTTTGTGAAAGATTTCTCTAGAAGATTGCTTAGCTATTTAATACTTTTCCTCGCATTTCAAATAGCACATATTAAAATTCAAGAATTTATAACATTTACAATTTATTAATTATTGTATAATTTTATCTAATAATAATTCATAACTGCATATGGAAAATAAAATATTTTTATTAAAACTATCAATTTGGATTCTCGTTTTCTGAGTCTTCGCCAAAATAACTGGTAACTTAAGGTTGATCATCGGACCTTAAGGTTCCAAAGGTTAGAGAGTGAGACATTCACTTTGGATCTAATGTTTGTAATGATTTGGTATTCACTTTAAATCACATGATCTAATCAAATTTTCTTTCATGTGTGGAAACTAACCACTCCACATTTACAAAAATAAATCAATACTAGTTTTTGTGAATATAAGTCTTGGTTTTATTGTAATTAAACTAATAAAATTGGAGATTTTATGACTTAATGTGTCTTAATTGATATTCCTTCCGGATTATGATAAATAGTTTTTTATTATTGAAAATAAAATTTAATTTTCTAAAAGTATTTAAAACATAAGTACGCAAATAGTAAGCTAGTGAATTAAAATATAAACGATTGATATTTTAATTTACTATATTAAATACAAATACACTTTTATAAATGATTTGTCTAAACTAGGGATGTCATATTGATAGTAAACTGAATATGAATGCATTTATGTATTAAAAACCTATTCTAAGAAAAAGAGCTAAATAACTCAAAGAAAGTGCAAAGTAACATTTGAATAAACTAATTTTTTGTTTTAGGTAACATATGATGCTTGTTAGTGAAAATGTAAACAATCATTTGCCAGTATAAGGATTTTGGAAGTTTTCTTGTACCTTTTTTTCTATTTCTGCATATTAGTGAGTTTTTTACTGCTTCACACACACTCTAAGTAAATGAACTCATATTTGTCATGCCAAAAATTTGATTTAGCTTTCCTTTTTTCACTCAAATTTTCATATCATATCATTAATGCCTTTTTTCGCAACTTGAAATTATTAAAAAAAAGCTTTCTTCAAAGACTTAATTACTCGTTCTGAGTTAATTGTACACTCCGCAAATACGATTTGATATCGAAAACGTCGATAATTCAATTACAGCTCAAATAAGGAAAGCATTTTTGATGAGAACGAAACTAACTTTCTTTTCACTTCATCGCTATTCTTTTTGGAGGTTAATTAAATTTTTGAAAGAGACTGTGTTTCACAACTTTGGAAATATTGATGTGATATTAAGAAGGAAAAAAAAATTGTTGACATTCATGAAGGAAAATTTGACTAAATTAGATGACATATTATTTAAATTCACACTAAGTTGATAAATTTAATTATTTTATTTTTAGTACAGAATGTGCAAGCAGGATAAAAATAATTGTATTCCTTTCGTATGATTATGAGCTATAAAATGAAGTATATTAAAGATTCTTAACATATCACTTAATCTACTTTTTTATTATTTTCTATCTAAACATTAAAGGGTGACAATCTATGCAAAGAATTCTATAAAATAAACATTCCATTTTTATATTTTTAATGTTTTTTTATTTTATACATATATATATATATATATATAAATTATAATTTTGTTTAAATTCTCATTGTAATAAATTTTATAATTAATAAATTGTTAATTATTAAGAGATATTATGAGAGATATGAGAGATTTCAGGTAATTTTTTTTTTTGAGTTGATAGTTGCACAGTAATAAATTAAAAGTGCATCGTACGCGACCAGGTTCCATATTAACGACAGCTGAAAACGACAGATAAAACTTTGTTATTAATTTCTCTTTTTGACTTTATAATCTCTTCTAAATCGTATGCTATTGTGGAAGACTGAAATCTGGTGAATGTCGACTTTCAACAGAGAATGTCAACATTCACATAGACGCTTGGTGTATGTCCGAAATATTTGCTAAATACCCTTATTTCTAACTTACCCTGGCAAATGTCGACATTCACTTCCATTAAAGATGAATGTTGAACATATCGGAGATTTATATTTTCTGCTCTGCTTTTTCAGCAGCGATAAAACGTCACAAGAGTGACGTAAAATTTTCGCTTCTTTTTCTGAGATGATTGACCAAGTACTTAAACTTTACATTCAAAAGGATAAAAGAAAATAATCGAAATTAAAAAAAAATTACTTAATTATATAGCACATTTATAAATGAGAAAATAAATAATATTTATGAAAAACTTATTAAATGTGATTCAAATTTTATTTATTTCAACAACTCAAACTATTATGACACTCTGAATTGCATATGAATCCCTTGCTTTTACAATTACTTTCATTTGTGCAGCATTTATGAAATAACAACGTGTGCAGCATTGTCCCCGCTTCTCTATTTAGCTAAAGATGCTTCTCTCAGTTACATTTCTTGAGAAGAAATCTTCTCAACTATGGAAAGTAAGTTTTCTTTGCAAATTAAGACCAGATTACGTGTGTAAAGCTGTTTGAGGGTACCATTTTTACTTACCATTTCATAGAAGTCGCAGTCTTATATTACAACAACAACCACCTACTAACAAATTTGGTTGTTTGTGCGACCGCGGTCTACATCAAACACTTCTTGTTTTAGTATGGAATCAGAATCACCAAATTGAGGAGGATGAAGTTGTTTTTGTGAGGTTTATAATATTTTAGTTACATGCAGTAGAAGATTCTCTTTCCCAGTGGTTTTTTTTAATAGAAATTAACTCGTGCTTTTCAGTCAAAACTAAATGTGAAGACGTAGTATATTGCAGGTTCTCTTCAATATTTTTCTTTGGAATATGGTTTTCGGTAAGACCACCATTCAAACGTTTTCCAGAGGTATTAAAAATTTCTCCAAGTTGTTCTTTCAATATTTGCCATTTGTTCGCTAGGTAAAAAAGACCATCATATGTCTCCTTTGCTTTAACAATAAACATGGATTCATAAGTATTTTGGCGTAATCCTTCATGATATGTTGTGTTCTTAGCAAATTGAACAAAGGGTAAACCATCTGACTATTCACTTGTATCATTATCGTTCATCAATGCATTTAGAATTTTCTATATATCCTGATTGGTTCTTTCAACCGAGTCTTGTGCTTGACTATGAGGAGGCTTTCAATAAACTATCTTAACATCTTTCCACATAGCGCATATTTCAGATTTGACTTGATTACTGAATTCTCTACCAAATTCTGATTGCTGTATGGCTTCATACCAAATGTTAAAAATATTGACAGAATTTGTTACGTTACTTATTCAGCTCTCTTAATTTTTAACAATCTTAGTTGGACAAACTTGACTTTAACTTCACAGCAATAACTTTCTTAGATACAGTGTGTTTGTTTGACAGTGTTTTCATAAATGTTTAGATCATTGTAACTTTTTAATGATCTATATATTTTTGTATTTAATTTGCAACTCTTTACGCATACATGTTTATTCTCATTGGCCTTCTCTGATGTGAGTTTTTTTTAGAGTATACTGAATAATTCCTCCTTAGTAACATAATACTGTATATTTGTTTTTCCTGGTTTTAATGGTACAATAAAATTCTCGTTATTATAAATTTTTAAAATGGTAAAACATTTTAATCATCTATAATACAAAGATGTTTTGCACTTAGTTTTAACAGAAACCACTTCAGAATGTATTTTAGAGTACTTTTCTTGATAAAAATAAAAACAATTGTCTTTTTGCTTACCAGCAGTTAAGGCATTTTACTTTTTAAGAAAAGATCACGATTCGCTGCTATATCAATTCAATATAAATTGAGGCATCGAAAAAAAAATTAAGAAAACATTGCCCGCGATACCAAAACTGGTACAAGACTGTCAAAGCTGACTGACTCCCAGCAATACAAAAGATTTGGCAGGAGACAGGTAACTTCTTTGTTGACCTCTGCTCATCTCTTTTAGAACTCCCCCAGAGCATATCAGTGATTGTCGACATACACTGGTGAGGCTCTAAATGTACAAAAATGAAATTAAATATTCGATCTTTCACCGACATATTTGCTGTATGTTTACATTCACCGGTGAAAGTCGATATTCTCTATTTTCCAGTCTTTCATGGTAAAACGCCATGTTTAGTATGCAGTTAATGAGAGGTGTAAATTAGACAAATGAGTATCATAAAAACCTAGATCTTTACTCATAGAAACTTAAAAATATGTTGAATTATTCAGTTTACTTTAATAATAATTAATATAAAATGTAGATTATACATATTGTAAAATAGATTAACAGACGATATAAAGATTTTATATGTTTTGTAAGAAAAACTCCTTATAAAACTTGTATTCAGAAAATAGCCTTTAATGCATAGAAACAAATGCAAATTCGATCGCTTTTGGGATTTATTTGAAAAAGAATTTTCAATGGATTCTCAAAAAACTCCCATTCCAGCCTTTTATAGAACTGCTAAAGCATTTAGCGGATGCTTAATTTGATTTTTTGCCCTTAAATAAAACTTTAATATCTTTGACGTCATGGTAGAAAAATTTCACTGATTTAAGGAATCGTAACGGAAATAGTAAATTTGAGCAAAGATATTTATTGTTGATTGAAATTATATTGGGCTTTAGAAAAAGTAATCAAGATCTTAGCATATGATAATATCAAACGTTCAATTTCTTTCTCTGTTAACATTATAAATTGAAGAAAAACATGTTCATTTTTATCTTTAGAGGAATTCATTGCGTTAAGAAGACGTTTTATAAAAAATTCGAACTTAAAAAACGATTAATAACATAAAAAATAATTTTTTTTTTGGTTTTCAAATTTGATTTTGTAAAATAATATGCTTTTAGAAAAAAGTTCACTTCATTTTTGATACTTTATAATTGAAAGTTACCAATAAGAAACATTTACAAGTGTAACATTCTTTGTTAAAGAATATCAGATCCAGTGTAGACACAACTACCAGCAACAAAAATGATTAAGTAAAATTAAATAATGAAATGTTTATCACAAAAGGCTCAGTGAAGAATAAGGTTTATAAGTAAATTCAAAAAGACTGATGAAGTTATATTTCTGTTAAAGACATCATATATAATAATATTAAGAGTAATAGTTAACGTTTCATTTTGCATTACATAGATAAGGGCTCAAATCCTTGTGAGTATGAATGAATGTTAACATCCTAGCATACTTTACAACATATTTGAGAATTGTTTGTGATTTTAATCTTAGAATATTTTAGAAATCCTTGTTAAAAGACTATTACGTAATTTAATTCTAGTCAAATATTATGCAGAAAAGTTTTTGATGTGAACAAATTTCCTCATGATGAATCCAGAGAAATAATTAATATTTTGATGAAGACCTTAATTGGAAGTAAAAAATAGAAAGTATGTATTAAATTGATGCAAAAACATTTATAGCTTAGATACACAAAGAACTTCTTAGATCATTGAATCTTTAGCTATACCTTTCCTATGAAGGTCAGAGGGAGATATCAAGCTCCCAAATTCATTAATTTTGAAATAATCAATTTCCAATTCTTAGTAGTCCGTCTAAACTACTGCATGGATTTTCAAACAGAATGTAAAATCTGGTAATGGTAAATTTAAATTAATAATTTTTGGTAAAGGAAGCTAAAAATCAATTTTTTTTATAAAAGGTTTTCATAAATATCTATATTTTTTTCACTCACAATACAAACTTATGCCAAATCTTGATGATTTTTAGTCTTGATTCCTTGACTTAAAAAATGTTCTGAATTTTAGAGTTTTCCTTAGATAAATTTTTATAGCAAACATTGTTTTTAGTATCAAAAAAAGTTAAAAAATTTTTCTAAATGATTGAATCATGTGAACTAGAAAAGAAAATCTAAACTATTAATAGTTGAACAGAAAGCCAGAGTGTTCAGCAAATATTTAGCATTGGCTGATATTTTTACATCAATATGATGATCAAAACTAATAAACTTTTATGAATGAACTTAATAAACGTTTATTTATTCGGTATTTAAAATGTGTGCTGAAACACGAAAAAGCTATTTCATTTAAACTAGTCTCTTTAATATTGCTGTATTAACATTTTAATTTTTTTTGCATGTTCTTATAATAGAGAAATATATAAGAGAATATATCACTGTTACTGTGTATAATATTTGTGATTTATTGTATCATACATAAGCCTCGCTGTAAATAATGTTATTGAAAAAATTGTTACCAATTAAATTTTAAAAAGGAGATATTTAGTTTACTTTGTGAAAAAATTATCAATTAAAATAAAATTCCATTTTTTAGAGGCTGTT
>JAPDSC010053490.1:0-13832 GCA_026290005.1 Latrodectus geometricus | reverse complement strand
TTTTTTTTTTTTTTTTTTTTTTTTTTTTTTTTTTTGAGGTTTGTGTAAGAATGGATGTATAGAATAAAATAAATATATTTCGGAATAATGATCACTAAATTAAACTGTGATCATAATTCATTTCGAAATTTTAATTACAGCATTTTAAATTAATTTGCACCGTAATTAATATTAATTTCATGTACTGTGATGCACATCGTTCCATAACACTTCTCACTTCAAGGACATTCAAATTGACAAAAAACTAACAAAAAAATATTCACGTATTAGCTATATAATCTCATTGTCTTCGGAATTCATTAATTAGTTTGTCTCAAATCTATTAACTTTCAAATTATTCCAATAAGAAACAACCCTTTCAAGAAAATTTATAATCATGAATTAATTTCATAATTCATAGATTAGTTTGTTTCCTACCGAATACTGTTGCTACTACCAATCAAATAAACGAAACAAGAAAATTCTAACCTTGAATTTGCGACTAATTTAAGAAAATCTACAAACAAATTTCAAAGATTTGATTTAATGTAGATTCTAACAAACTAATTTTATGAAAATCCACGAATATAGGAATACCAAGGTTCTCAAATTTTTCTTCTTCCAAAAATTCGATTTACTTATATCTAATGTTGTTATCATATAATGTTTACAGCAACAAAAATTATAAGATTTGGACACAAGAACTAAATATTACCAAAGATTTTAATATTAGAAAAAATTAATAACCTGACTAAAAATTATAAAACTGGAATTAATTTACAAAATACGAATCTTTGAACCTCATATTTAAAATCTTTTCTAATATTAGTCACATTGATTCTGGATTCTCATCTTTAGTCTATGTTTTTTTGTGATCATTAAAAAAAATATAGACTAAAGATGAGAATCCATAATCAATATGACTAATATTAGAAAAGATTTTAAATTTGACGTTCAAAGATTCTTTTTTTGTAAATTAATTACAGTTTTATAATCTTTCTTCAAGTTATTAATTTTTCTAATATTAAAATCTTTGGTAATATTTAGTTCTTGTTTCCAAATCTAATAATGTTTGTTGCTGCAAGCATTATATGATAACAACATTTAGATATAAGTAAATCGAAATTTTGGAAGAAGAAAAATTTGAGAACTTTGGTACCCATATATTCATGGATTTTCATAAATTTAGTTTCTTAAAATCTACATTAAATCAAATCTTTGAAATTTGTTTGTAGGTTTTCTTAAGTTAGTCACAAATTCAAGGTTAGAATTTTCTTGTTTCGTTTGTTTGATTGGTAGTAGCAACAGTATTCGGTATGAGACAAACTAATCTATGAATTACAAAATTAATTCATGATTATAAATTTTCATGCATGGGTTTTTTTATTGGAATCATTTGAAGTTAATAGATTTGAGACAAACTAATTAATGAATTCCGAAAACAATGAGATTACATGCATTGCTCTAAGCAATTAAAGGATACTGTAAGTTTTACATGAAATAAAGATATAAGTGAGATTTTTTTTGCAGAAAATGGAAGAAGGGAATCGCAAAGGAAAATGTTTCTGATTTTCAAACTGTGGAGTATGCTAATTTTGAGTTCGACGTCAAAAACGTCGTTTTAGCGGCAGTGAATGAAATTTGACTTTCAACTGAATAAAAGACAATGAAGCCAAGGATGATCGGCCTTCAATGACTGCCTTGTCTCGATGAGTACGATGTCTCAGCGGACTCATCTAACCGATTCAGAAACTTGTGGAGTTGTTTGTAGGTTAAAAGTAGGACGAACTCAAGCCGAAGTATTGGAAGCCATTGGAGTGCCACAAAGTGTGATTTCCAGGATCTGGAACACATTTTTGGAGACTGGAAGTGCAAGCCGAAGATCTGGGCAAGGTCTTAGACGGGCAACAACACTCAATGAAGTTCGTTATTTAGTGTTAATGGATCGGAGGCACCGAAATATAAACGCTACTCTTCTCCAACAACACCTTCGCTCGGCTACTGACACCACGGTTTAAACTCAGACTGTCCGAAACCGGCTTCATGGTGTAGGTCTGTATGCTCGCCGACCGATGTTATTGGTTAAACTAATATCAACTAGTATCGTCGGGAGCGCAGGGAGAGGACAACAGAGCATGTGAACTGGAGGAGAAATGAATGGAGCAATGTTCTTTTTTCTGACGAGTCCCGTTTTTTTGTTCATCCTGATAATAGGCGTATTTTCACCTGGAGGGACCGTGGCAGTTGGGATAATCCTGCGTTCGTGTACGAAAGTGTCAGATTTCACGGTGGGGGAGTGTTGTTGTATGTTGGCATCTCCAATTACGGGTGCAAAGACCTCTATATCATTCGAAATGGATCTCTGACTGGTCACTGATGTAGTGATGAAATCCTCAGACCTATTGTAGTCCCTTACGCTGCAGCAATCGGATATGACTTCATTTTAATGGACGATAACTGAAGGCCACATCGTGCTAACTTGGTGGAGGATTTCCTTTTCGAGGAGGAATCGTACGAATGGAATGGCCAGCGTGTTCTCCAAACATGAATACAATAGAGCATATTTGGGACGCTCTAGGAAGACGAGTTGCTGGCCACCAACTATCCCCACAAACTCTCCAAGAACTGGAAAGAGCTCTCCTGGAAGAGTAGGACAGAATACCCCAACTCGTGATTAATAGCCTCATTGATTCCATGCCTCAAAGGTGTTCAACATTGCTGTTCATCAGTGGAAACCATACCCCCTACTGAAAATGATTTCCTTTGAAGACATCACCTTTTCTTATTCTTTTTTTCTCATATGTGCAAATTGTGTTTTTTGTACACAAATGTGCAATAAAATGCATTTTTTTCTTAACAAATATGTGTAATTTATTCTCATATAATCTACTACGTCTGTCGATCACGTATCAATCAGCTAAAAAGTTTCCCATCCACAAGAACAACCTAAAACCATAATATCCTTTTATTGTTTTGAGTAGTGTAGCTAATACGTGAATATTTTTTTGTTAGTTTTATGTCGATTTGAATGTCCTTGAAGTGAGAAGAGTTATGGAGTGATGTGCATCGCAATACATGAAATTAATATTAATTACGGTGCAAATTAATTTAAAATGCTGTAATTAAAATTTCGAAATGAATTACGATCACAGTTTAATTTAATGGTCATTATCCCGAAATATATTTATTTTATTCTATACATCCATTCTTACACAAACATCAATTAAAAAATTTTCTGACACTCAGAATAAGGATTCCATTTATGTGTTTGTATGAATATTAATAAATTTTAGTGTTTATTTAATTTCCCGCTGTGTTTCCTTTTAGCCTATTTTCCTTCAGTATTTATGGAAGAGAATTTAATAAACATATTTTATCTTGAGCCCTTATAAGGGTTATTATGATTATAGTTATTATGATTTGTCATGAGCATCTTACATTAGGAGATAGCACGAATTGCTATTATCAATCTACGGAAAATACTTTATTGGAGATAAATTACGGAAACTGTCATTTTCTTAATTAAGTAAAATAAAGTAAGGAAAAATGTATGCAAATCGAATGATGAATGGCAAATTACAAGCTTGACAACCATTCAAGAGAGCAACGAAGTGTGAAATGACATTTTTCTTCTTAATAAAGCAATAGTTGATGCACGTATTCAAAAGTGCAGTGATTTATATAAACATTTAATCATAAAGTAAAACTTAAATTAGTATATTTACTATTCTGTCATGTTTTTTTATGGTTATTGTAAATAAAAGTTTAATAAACGAAAATATTTCACCAAGTCTTTTATAAGAAAATTATGTTTCATGATATATATAAAATGTCTGACACATTTTGAGGCTTAATAATATATAAAATAATGTAATCTAATTTTTTTAAATTAATTTTAAAACATTAATCTAAATATTCTACCTAAAATGAATGTCAAAAAATAAAGAACATTAATTTTTTTTTAAAAATCTATTTAGAAGTTAAAGTCATTAATGTCTAAATAAATTCATTGTCAAAACAGGACCATTGTTAAAACTTGTCTTTTACTGTGTTTGACTTTTTTTAGAGAACATATAAGCAGTAATCAAAAAAATTGTTTTCATTAAAATTAACAGCATCTTATATCATTATTTAGCATGTAAGTTATAGGAATATGTGTGTGTGTGTCAGGTCGGTCGACAACTTCATATGGTCATGGTTCAAAACAGAATATTCAAAGTGCTTAGTGGCTTTTGTTAGCGAAATATTGAGCCAGAAACGAATATATCAGAAAAAATAATCCATATTTTTCAAACAGATCAAAAGAAAATATTGAAATAAAATCACCGAGAAAATGTGTATATTTATATATTTATGTATATAACTTCTTTACTGAACATTGTTAATGTATTATTTGATCTTGTAAAATATATTGGGTATTAATTTAAAAAAAGTTTTAATAACTTTATGTTTCTGGAAGTCTGAGTGCTTATTGATCGGATTGTAAATGTAATAGTAAACAATACATGAATAACACCAAAAGTTCACAGCATGATAAAACACTTAAATAAAATCTTTAATTATTTTCAAGCAAGTAATTTATCCTAAATGGCTTAGTTAATCTCTCAAAACTATAAATGAATAATACTAATTTGTATTGCGAAATGTTTCTACACATGTCTGCAAATTACTAATGGTGATAGATTCTGATTTCTGTAATCTACAAGGATTATTAGATATTTTTGTAAATTGACTTCAAGAATTATTAGATATTTTTGTAAATTGACTTTTTCGGAACGCGGACTCTCTACCAAACATTGTTAAAAAATAATACACTTAATCAATTTCATATCTTCTAAGGATGTACATCAAATATGATTTAACCCAGTAATCCTACGAAAGAAATTACCAATATGTTTCTAGAAACTTTTTCATTACTTTAATTATAAAACTAAGCATTTTAGAAATATGTATGTTGATATAAAATACTCGTTAGTATTATTGTAATCAAAACTCGATTTAAACTTTTTTTTTTTAACATAAAGCTTAATTTTCTCACCACATATTGATTATATTGACATAATACATCAATTGAAAATCATAACATTGAATATTATGAGTTCAAAGAGGAAAAATCTCTAAACAATTTCAAAGCCTGATTAATTTTGAATTGTATGAAGATCAAAATTAAATATATAGGATGTGAGTTAAACTCTGGCAGTAGTTCTTTTTCTGTTCTACAGAAAGCATTATTTTAATGTTCAAAACATTCATCATTTACATTATTTTCAGAAAAAGTGCGTTAATATATACTTTCAATGTTATATTTTGTCTCTCTGAAATTTATATGTCACACTTCTTTCCGAATCGAGAATTCCATTTAAAAGACAACTCTATTTTTTTAACTTTTATTGAACGCATTATTTTACTTTAACAATAAGAATAGTCAGGAAAATGTTATTGAAGATTAACAGCATTTCCCTGACTATTCTTATTGTTAAAGTCTCATTACAGACATTAAAATCCAAAGCTATTAATCATAATACATAGCCCGGACCTTACTTGTACAACTACGTATGTATATATGAATGGACATTATTGGCAGTCAACTAGATTTGAGAGGCCTACTATACACCAACTTACAGCAGTAACCGTAGATTGTACTCTGACTAATAATTTGTTATTCATGATCCAATCAACTATCTTATTCAGAAGTTTTGTACAAATTAAATACTCGTTTATCCCTTTTGTTGTCTTTTAATGTTCTTGTCTATTAATGAGGTTTGGTTATTTGTCGCTGTATAGTCGTGATATTTCCACTCATAGACAGATCCAACAGGTATGTGAATAATGGATTCCGAAACACTACATCTCTCAGCCATGATGGGAGTTGAAGCTCTGAACTGTTGGATTGAAGACCAAAGCTTCAACCATTTAGCTATTACTTTGTCATAAGACGAAAAAATGAAAGTATGCAGTGCAATATTCCAGCTCATATGTCAACTTCATCATTTGATATTCATAAAAATTACAAATAACACCAGTAGATATTTCCTTGCCAATCAGTTCATTTTATTCAGGGTTTTACAACCATCAATTCATTTATTCTTATTTACAGTTGTCATCTAGCATTATTTTTAGACAAGAATTGCTTTCTTGTCACACACTGAATAACACTGCATAAGAACAACAAGAGTTTAAGCCTATGTCGCCTTAAACATTTTTAATACTTTGTATTTCTATTTAGACAATGCTTAAGATTCTGTTATTGTGAAATCAAATTAACTTGAAAAATATTAAAATTATGGAAGAATATTTTGAAGTCAATTAAATTAATTTACAAACCATAAAGAACAATTTAACTGAAGAATGACGATAATTGTGTATTCATTTAAGAAAGATCTTTTCCATAAGTAGTGGAATATATTTCAGTATTGCTAGAGAGGAATGCAGGAAGTTTCTTACATCCAACTCTGTTATTTATCAAGGCCTAATAATGAGAACAGTGACCTATGGTGGAAGGTCAAAGGTTTAAAAATAATCACTTTTGGACAACAACATTTAGATATTGTGCTTCTGCATATATTTGTGAATACTTGGACGCATACCAGAGTTTCCTATTTTGAAGCACGTTAATACAGCCCAATATCTATGAAAAGAAATTTCTAAAGAAAAACGCAGTTATTATCAAAGGAGTGGGTACCATAACAACCTATGTTGGTTACTTTAATTATGCTCAGCTCTCAATAGGGTAGAGGTAAACAGAATTAAAGTAGTCAACTCAGATTCATAGTTGCTTAGTACTCTAAGACATATCTTTTCAAATAGAAAGGTCTTGCATTGAATTCCAGACACTATTGAACAACCTAAGTTAGATAGTGCCCTTCTTCATTATGCATGCTTATTTGTCAGAGTGGGTGTTTAACAGTTTTCTTGTTTCATTCCTTACAATAAGTGAAAATACTCCATTGTCTACACAAAAAAGTATATTTTGGGATAGAGTTAAGGATGCTTCAAAAATATCTTAGACTATTAGCTATTCTCTTCGTGGAGTCAAAATATCCACCTTGGCCATACCATCGTCTCATCACGCCAATGGTAAGATATTTTCAATACACATTATAAAATATCCACTTAAATACATTAAAAGTTTTAATATAACAAAAAAATTTAAATGACCAACAAATTATTTTTCTTACCTAAAGAGTAATACTTACGGTAAGATATGATTTGGTTTCTAGGTATAAATAAAATGAAAAACATACAAAGTTAAAAATGTTTTTTTTAACAAGATTCTATTGTTGACAAAATTAAATAATGACATAATTTTAAGTATAATATGCCATTTTTCACTTCTTAAATATTAACAAGGGTTTATTATATCAATAAAATATGGGGCAATCAACATCAAGCCTTTCATTTAAATAATAAAATCCAAAAAAACTCAGTAAAATTAATTTAAATTTAAATAAAATAAAACTATTTTAAGTACAAAACTATTATGAATTAAAAAATATTAAACTTATGCTATTTCCATATATTATGAGTTGCTTATTTATGACAGCTGTAGCAAATCGATACAAAAAACTACCTTGTATTTTTGAATCACAACCCATATAGAGGTCAATACATGAATTCTTCCCATTCTTCTTATGCCAAAATAAACAAGGCGAAGAATATTGTATTTTACCTAATTTTTGAAATTTGTAGACCTCTTTAGCAGTATGGTGCTAAGCTGGCAGTTAAATGTTTTACACTCGAGTCATTATTTTAATATTTTATGGGTTTGATTTCCACCCGGATTTGGATAATCATATGGATTTTAAAATATAAGTCCCACTCTAACTGCCTTCGTGTGTAAAATGTCCTTTCACCAAACAGCTTAAACAAATCTCAGTACAACAGTATTCGTAAATATTGATTCTGTGTTACCTCTTATATTTAGTCTTCAAAACAATCCTTACCCCATCAGGATATAAGGTTTCATTTAAGCATTCTAATGAATTACTTTTACAGTTATGGAAATTTTTAACCAGTGTTTTGACCGAAAAATTGTTTTTGTCAGATCAGTAATTAATATAGTTCCTGGTAATTTAATGAATTTTTAACCTTTTTAAATATACATTTGTGCAAGTTGTAAATTTTGCACATCACTTTTTTAAAGAAGGATTATATCAATTTAATTTTATGTCGGTAAATTCACTTCCTTTTCGAATCTCATTGAAAGTAATCAAGAGTTTTTATGTAAATTTTACTTCGTATGTGATTTTTAATACAGCTATATACTGAATTCTTATCACAAACTCTTGAAAAGTTATGCAATATACTCACAGTCATGTTTTAAACACATATATCCAAAACTTATGGAAATAACAAAATTTGAAAACAAAAATATGACAAGTTTATGCTGTATAATGTATTAGATAATATTTAAATTTTTCCTATAAATAGATTTAAAGTCCTTTTCTTTTTCAATATTGCAAATAAATTTTTCTATTATGCTAGTATTGTAATTATTATATCATTGAAACATGTATTTATAATGTCATAAAACATTTCTTTAAATATGAAACTCAGAGAATCCAGTGTTGACAGAATATTTAATCATTTTCAATATTTAAATCCAAAATTTCTGAGTAACCTATTTAAAGAAATAATTTTAAACATTTTAAATATAGATACCAGTTCAAAAAAGCTTCAAATCAGATGACCCACATGATCTTAAAAGTAAAAGGCAATCTTAAAGCTAAGTATTAATTTGACGTAATATCAATAAACATTCATAGTTGATTAAATACAACGTAGTAGGCAGCTTATTAGACAAAAACAGTTGAAAAGCATTTGAATATCTACAAGGTTTTTATTTTTTGAGAAGTTTTCATTTTCATTGAAAATGGTTAATAATCAGATGTTACAAAAGGTAAGGCCCGAAGACTTCCAAGTACTCACGGCAACAAATGTTCATCTAGGAAGCAGAAGTACAATTCAAATCGAATCCAGGGAGTTTTGTTTTGAAAAACGAATTTCTGCTATAGGACAGGGTTTTAAATATTAATAGTTGTAAAACCTATAAAATAAGCAATTTATATGCTAGCTTTTCCTTGCGATAAGCTTTCATTTCTCCTCATAACAAAAGAGTTTATGAAAAATGAATTGCTAACAGCTACTTACAGATGTATATATAGATATACACAGGTTAATTGAAAGTATTAATCGGATTTTATATCCTTATAACTTTAAATATTAGTTTGGGGAAAAAAGAAATCCATTATTTTCACGTGAACTTCATGTAACTTCTTTTGGATTCGCTTTGTAAAAAGGTTTATAACAGTTTTCATGTAGATTTTTAGGTCTTGCGCGTTACGACTGCTGACATGCGGTTAACTTCGATCATTTTTGATATTTTATAGACATTTTCGACGATGCCATATCCACATGTGAGGGGCATCTCTAACATCAAAAATACCGGAATCGACGAAACAAAAATTGTACGTAACTGGTTGTTACAATCTTATATAGGACGATAAACACCTTTCACAATTTTAGCCACCCGGCTATCTTTTTCTCCGTTACAAGAGAAAAACGAAAATGTATAGAATTTTCTGTTTGTTGTCTTCCATTTTAAAAACCTTGTACTCGTAACTAACTTAATCAAACAAAATACCGCAAGAGGATATTTTAGTGTCAAATGTCACCTTTTCAACGAGCATAAATCTGAAATTGTTTTATAGATACCTCACGAGATATCGATCACTACAGACGTCTACCGAAAAAAATAATGGATTACTTTTTCCCCAACTTAATATATAATACTCACCCGTCAATAACAATAATCAATGAAAAGAGTATATTTTAAAACTCAGTTTACGTCATTTCCGGTTCCATTATTTTCCACCAGTAATCAGAGTATTTGTCGTTTGTAAAATATGAAATAATCAGCAGAAAGATATAATAGTAAAAGTGCTTTATCTAACAGTTTTTAATTTTTACTTTAGGGATTCGTAGAAAATAATGTTAATAATACTAGGCAGGTGAAAATGGCAGAGACATGCAAGAACGCGTAAACGTTGTTTTTATCCACTACATAGATGTGTATATTGTGAAGAAAAGTGCATGTAATATTTAGAATGTGAAACTATTTCTGAAGCATGAAATTATATTTTTGAATTATAATGCGTTTATTCAGCCCCGGTGAACCATTTGCAGTCACTTTATATTTAATATTTAATGAAATATAGAAATTTAAACTAGATAAAATTTGAATACGTATGTCTAAATGATAGAATATTTTATTTCACTATTTAATACTCAACTATGTAATGAAATTTGCATAAAGAAATCAATCTAATATCATCTAATTTCAGAAATATATAGATGATTTTATGAGTCATATTTCCATAAAATTGTAATGGATAATGAGGGATTTTCTACAAATTACGTATTTTAAATTTATCTAAGTAAATCATATAACCAGAAAGTAAATTAATATAATTTGGTTTCTGTTGGAAGTAAAACGAAGTATCATATTGATTATTTTTATATTATTTTTCACGAGTAATATTGTCTATATAATTTTTCTGCTTTTAATATAAAATTTAATAAAGATATTTGGTACCTATAATATATTTATTAGTTTTTTAACATTTCTTTTATTTAGTAAATAGTTTAAAACTGTTTTAAGGAAACCAAGCTCTTCTTCAGAGTTTATTATATTTTACACCCACTATTTTCTTTTACTCTATAACATGAATACATCTTAATAAGTAATTTGCCTAAGGAAACAGCTTGAATGTTTTTTCACTGATCGAAGCGTGAAGTGTAGAAATTAAATGAGGCTGATCTAAATGGCTCTAATTAACAATTTTTGATTTTTTTAACAGAATTGTTAGCATTAAAAAAGTAATTATATCATAAAAATAATATAATTTTAAATAATGCTGGAAAAACAAATAAAAAATATAAAAAAATAAAAAAAGTATCCAAGTTATTTATTTACTTTTTTTTTTTGTTTTTTTTTTTTTTTTTTACAATTTTAAAAGGACTTTTTAAAATTATTTTTGATCTAGGAGATTTTCCGTCAAAAAATATATTCTGGACAAGAAAAAAAAGAAAACATTTCACTTGGTAGACTTCATCGTTTCCAGTAACAGATGATTTTAATCAGACATAATAATTCAAGGAGATATTCTTAGAGCAATAATTTAAAAAATATTTGAACGTACATTTTTACAGAAATCTATTTTTCAACTTCAACTTCCTTTAAAATAATTTTTTATTAGAATAATTTTATTGATATAAATTTTTAGTTGTCTATTTGTTACAACTGTGTGTGTGAGAAATTGCTTAAGAAAGTCAAACATCTCATGATTTAGAGTCACAGTCAAGTGACGAAGTCAACAACTGAGATAGCTCACTTATCTCCATCCCACATCACTAGAGAGACATTGGAAAATAATTGATATAAATAGGAGGGAAATAATTAATCTGAATAGAGGTTACCTTATTATGACAGTTATCGGCGGTGTCAGTGTTGACCACTTGGTCATTACTGACACCGCTGATAACTGTGTGGTAATAAAAGCCTGGAATGCTTGTTTCCTACCAAGTATTCCAGGATTTTATTACCACATTAAGTGTTGTTATATGGACTTGATCTTAAGTACTCTTTCTCATAACATTATTTCTAAATGCTTAGATCTTTTTATCCAAATTGCTTTTCAAAACTAATAATTTTATTTCTCTTTTACACCTTGATGTGTTCTTCAGAACTAATAATGATAAAATGTACGAATTTCTTTTTTTTTTATTTTCAGCATGTGTTCACCTGATTAAAAAAATAACATATTAGTATTCATATACTTCGTATTTTAAGAATCACTCACCATCAGTACTTTCAATTTTTGGTCATTGAAATGTTTGTGCTAGTGTGTAATCTTTTTTAAATTTCATTAATTGATATATTAACAGTACGCAGTCAAGATGATGACCTTTTACCTTTCTTCTAAATTATAACCAGAAAATCAGTTTTTTTAATTGAATGGCTAATATAGACCACATCTTTCAGTAAATAGTATCTTGTAAAATTATAAAGGATATAGGAGTAAATGGTTGGTCTTTGCAAATTGAAAATTCCAAATGTGATAATTAAATATATAAAACCAAGTAATCATACAAAGTAAATGAAATTATCTCGAAACCACACGGAATTTTTATGGTTATATAACTTATAATATAAATTAATAATGAATATTAATAGTTAATAATGTATATTAATAATATATAAGAGAATAATAACTTAAGATATCTATCAGGTAATAAGTAATACCTGAAGAATTCAATTAATCAATCAAAATGAAAAATAAATTTTTTATAAAAAATTATAATGTTCAAATTTAACGAGAAAGAAGTAATATTTCTTTTTCAATTTTAATGCATTGATATTTTGAAATAAATTTTTGCGAGTAAAAATTTTTCAAATGCAATTGTTGAAAGTAAAAATTTTTTAACAATTATATTATTATCAATAACATAAAAGTATTTAAGCATTCATAAGTACTTAAAATATTTACAATTTTCTTACAGTCTTAGAAGCTTAATGCGTAATTTATTCTCGATATTAATAAACATCAATTCAATACAGAGAATGCCTTAAGATCTCGTAATAATATAAATGATGTTATTATAAATAATTTAACTTCTTAAGTTCTCCAATATTTTTCAATATACAACTTTCTATCTCAGATATTATGTAATTCTCTGTTTTATCTCAGATATTATGTGTAAAAAATATTCTTTAATAATAATAATAACACGTGAATGCAAAGAAATGGATAATTTTAGGAGAACAATACACTATTAATAATCTAAAAAAAGATGACTTTTTCACAAATTTACAATTTTCACAAAGCTTACAATATTTACTGTTCTCTATCATAGATTTTTACGTGCAAAATACATTTTCTAAACAACAATTAACACTTTTATATATAATGAAGGTAATAATCTCATCAAATCCTTTTTAACTATTTATACTTTTGAACGTGAACATCATAGTTGCAACTTTCTATCTCAAATATTAAGAGCAATATTGAGTTGTTCGGAAAGTTATTTCATTTTATAGGAAAATGAGAAACATGTAAGCGAATAAATATTTTATTGAATTGTATATTATCAATTCTAATCCAATACATTTTACCGTTTTTCTGGTCGTAGCATGATTTCATACTCATAAAATGGTTGGTTTTCACTAGCAAAAAACTGATTTAGGAGGGAAAAACGAAATCACTTTCCAAACAACCCAATACACGTTTTCCATAGGAATAAATATTGCTTTAATAACATAAAAATGTTATTTCTTATAACAATGTTATCAGCAATTACATTCAATTATTAAAATTTTTAGTCTTCTATTTAGCTCATATGTTCAATGCAAAATACATTTTTTACAATAGGAACAATAAAACTAACTATAATTTATATATATAATCTTTAAATAGAACTTACCTGAAACTTCAAGCTGAAACTCACAGTTTGATTGTACTTAAAACATCGGAAAGCCATTGCTCTGCGAACAAGTATTTGCTTATTTTGAACTAATCGCCACAAGTGGAGATTATACGCTTTCTTGTGCCGAGACCAAAAAGATCCAGATTGATTTGCAAACTTTCACTTCCAGAAACGTTCTTTTTTTTTCCGGGTTCAGCTTCAATAAACGTAAGCTCTAATTAGCTTCCTCTCTGCTAAAGAAACAAGACATGGTTTATCGGTTTTGAGTTTGGAAATGAAAACAGATTTTGTTGCCGCATTTGGATGAACTTGAAAAATCCGTGTTTTGAAATCAGTTGTGGACGGGAAAACTGTGTTTCCAGGCCACT
>JAPDSC010053489.1:37414-62628 GCA_026290005.1 Latrodectus geometricus | reverse complement strand
AAAATATAACTAATGAAATGAAATATAATAATTTGATAAGTAAAATATAAAATGAACCATAATAATTTAACAATAAATTAAAGAAGGAATCGTAGTAAGACGGCAGATTTCTCTATAAATTGATATTTTATTTAATTTCAACAAAGACAAAATTTAATATATATATATATATATATATATATATTCAGCATAACTTACGCAGAAATTAGAAAAGAACGTGATATTTCAGTCAGAAGAATGAATATATTGCTGCATAAATGCATTTACGAGTAATTTGATTTACTTAAAATATTTAGCTTAATAAATTTAGGTATTCATTAGTAATATTTAAAATAAAAATATTTGTAAATTTATTGAAGTTATGAGATAACTTTTTTTTTTCTGTTCTTTTGATTTTAGATACTCTTAAAATATGAATAATATTCATATGAAATTTATAGAAATATTTTATATTATACTTTGAATATAATTTAATATTCAAAGACTTAAAAGAAAATTCTATTTATTGTAATATTTATATAACATGCAATATGTTTTTAAGAATAATCATTTAATATAAGCAATTTAACCAAAAATTAATAGTTGAAATATTTCACTGAAAAGTTTAATCATAATGTTAAATAAGGATAATAAACGACATTTAATGCTACAATAAAAGTAATTAGCAAGCAATATTGTTCACAATGCGACTTAAAGGTACATAATTTGTTATGAAAAACAATCAATATATCAAATACAATTGAAGCCGACAAGCAATCAAATTATCAAAATCAATCACTCAACGGAGAGTGAAATTCATTAAAAATTGTTGTCATTAATTCACTTGATGCTTTTGTATAATCTAGAATAACGCAGAAACCCTTTTAGAACATTATCTGTAGGAGAAAGTAGAAGAAAAAAAAATCTCTCACAGCAATCCTTTAACAAAATGTGAAGAAAATTCACTAAGCAGTTCCCATTATTTTCACGTAAATAAAATAACATATTTTGAAATGAGGCACCTTTATAGTTTTATAGTCAAAACTGGCTGATAATATTGGAATTTTCTTTTTAGAAAAAAATGCACTTCCTCTTACATTGCACTCCTTTTTTTATTTAAAACACTGCTGGTGTCTGTAACATCTGTGCCTGATGTTGTTTTAAGTAAATTTATTTCAACATTATGTAAATCAGAAATGGTTTGAAAATTTACTTTCATGTTAAAAAAACAAACATACTTTAAATTTATCGATGTCGTTTTGGTAGCAACAAATGAACTTAAATAAAACATATTTTACGAAGTTAGTAAAGGATGAAAATTAATTAATTTATCAGTAAATAATGATGTTTAAAAGAAATATATCTGTAAATAAAAGTGACTCGAAAACTGTATCTGTAATATTTAAGTGTAGTGTTTACTTCAAGCAATATTATCTATGCAATGAAGAATATTGCAAAAAAGTAAAACATTCGTATATTTGTAAATTATAAGAGTTAAAATAAAATGTTCAATAAATAAAAATTATATTAATATGTGGATTATTTTTATTATATAATTGTAATACTTATATAGAATCATGCTCATTTAAAGAAATGAAAAAATTACTAAAATGTGTATTATGAAAGATTTTAAAAATTAAAATTAATGTCAATAGTGTTATTTATGCTCAGGAATGTTTTTTAATTGCTGGTAATTTCATACAAGTTTTTAATGATAATTATGGAAATAATATAAGGTAACTTATATAAAAATTTATTCCGTTTGCTTAAAAATGATGTGCCCATCATCCATATTTCTTAGCATGCCATAGCACAGTTGCCATAGCAATTAGACGAACCATGACAGATTTACATTAATTTAATTGAATCAGTTTACAAAGGTAAAGGGTTTTATTGACTCTGTGATGTCAATTTAAAATAAAATAAAACACATAGTTCTGAAGGTACTTAGAATTAATAATATTTGTTTGATGAATTAATGATGCCACTAATAGTATGTAAGCGATATGCTAATAAAACACAACATGAGATTAATATTAAATTATAATGAATATTATTTAAATTCTAATTCATAGAAAATTTCAATAGAATAAAAACTTCATTAGTCATATTTTATATGACAAAGGTTTTTATTCTTCTTACAAAGCTTATTTTATACTTTCCTTGACTAATGTAGTAAGATTATTATTTAACGTTCCTATGCGACAATTTGTTGTCGAGTTATTTACAATTTGTTGTAGAGAATATAGTTCCTAATATTTTATTCCTGAAGATAAATTAATTTAAATTATAATAATAGATTAAAAAAGATAGCATCAGTTTTTATTGATTAGAGAGCCTGAAAAAAATTTTCACATACGGAAAAAAAAAGAACACACACACTCACACACCTCCTAAGATTTTAAGCATGGTGAACCCAATCTTCTAATCTGAAATTTAATCTGGTGACGTCATAAAATAATATTTACTTATCACATAATAATGCAAAATGATGCTAAAACATATCTGTATAACTTAACAAGAAACACTTAAACAGCTTTCACAGTACTAATATTCTTACACTCAAACTTCTAACAGCAATATACAAATAAAAAAATTAATTAGTTGAATAATATTAATTTAAAAAAGTTTCTTAAAAATAATCAAATAAACACTCAATCAAAAAATATCATTAATTATTGGGATAACATCAAAATCATTTGAATGTGATTGAGAATTATTACTATCAATGAATCAGCATTCATCAGCTTTGCGCTTGGATAGTGAGAAATGGAGAAGACATATTTCTACAGAGTCGATGCTCATCTATGAATTTTTGATGACTGTGGAGCATTCTGAGTAATGAAGAATGAAATACAACAATGTGAGAAACTAAAACTAATTAATGATTTAACAGGATTGCTTTTTTAATGCTCACTGAAAACATTAGCAAACACATGGGGTCACAATAAGTATAAGCTGTATAAAAGTTCCTTGTGGCACATATATGTCTATAAACACAAACTACAGAATTCTGTCTTACTGATCTGACATTTTTTTTTCGAGTGCGAACCAGACTGGCAGTATGGGTGCGCTGCTCCACTCTTTCAACTGAACCGCAATTGGGTGTGGAGTCCGACTTCCTCAGTAAAAGCATGCTATAGGTACCTGTTTATAGGGCAGGCAATAATTCATACTCCATTCATACAAGGAAAGGACAAAGACAGGAGGGAAAGAAAGAGAAAGCACATCCATGTCCGAAACGGGATTCGAACCCAGACCTTCCTATCCGCAGTTAGGCACGCTGACCACTAGACAGAATAGGCGGCTACTGATATGATGATAATATCAAATTCTTAGTGCTAGTAATTTGGATACCTTTTGTGGACTTATTATTCATAAGAATTGCATCTTCTGTACATTTGTTGATTATGTAGGAGAACAGGTGCACATATTTTAATAAACTCTAGTTCATGCTAAAATGTTTATCCCAGTTATTGCATGAGTAATTTGGCGAATAAGATTGCTAATGTCAAGCTTGCAAGGCAACCAACTAATTAAGAATGGTAGTTGTTCATACTCAAAAATTGTATAATTTTCATGCCACCAAGATATAGTCCATTATTGGCAATGAGTTGAATATCCCAGGAGATTAATCTTTTGTTATCAAACCACTATCAACAGTCAGATATTCTCGCAGAATACTTATTACTCTAACAGTATAAAATTTGCCTTAATCTAATTTAGTATTATAATAAATAATTGTTGCTTCCTCAGAACCAATGTTATAAGGCTAAGTAACCAGCTGAAACAGACATTTGTTTCTTTTTTGACCACAGTATTAATCAACTTGACTCAAAAAATCAAAATTTAAATTTTATATCTACTTTATTTCTTCGTATTTGTTTGACTATGCTTTCATCCATGTAATGAATATAACATGCACCTGTAAACATTGGTTTAGCAATCATTTCTTTAACTACATTTTCATAATTATTTCTTGCATATCCTAAAAGGCAATGACATGCATAATATGCCATTCTAGTTTTACAATGGCCATCATTCTTACATGGTTATTCAACACAAGAGTGAAGACAATCTGCCACATTAATACCAGACAAATTTTTTTCAATTAAATTCAAGGCTTTCCCTTTGATAACAACTTTCTGAATACAACCAGTGAAAGATTCTGTTATGAAAACTTTTCGAGAAATATCTCGTGCATCATGTAATCTATCTATGTAAATATCAAGAGGAAGGGATAATTGAATGAATGCTCCAAGTGAAGTACTTTCAACTTTTAGCTGATCATCCACTTTCAAAATGCCATCTCAAGTGCTAGAAATAAACACTGTGTACCAAACACCTACTGACAATGGTTCTTCACTCTTTATAACAGCAAAACCAGTACTCAGATTAAATTAAAATTCAAGGTAAATATTCGCTAAGTTTAGAGAGTTGAAATGTCCAGTACCATTTACTTTATTATCGTTATAGAAAATCTCTCAGATGGAACTGTAAAGTTTAAATTTATTTGCATTTCAATAAAAAGAAAGCTTATTGTGTTCCTTTATACAAGATATTGCAAGTAAGTGTAAGTGTATTATAGTATTGTGAAAGTTGCTTAAGTATTTTTAGTTGTACATGTATATTTTTTGCGTTATTTTGCCTTGTTATTCTCTCATTGTTATTTAGAAAGTAAAATTGTTTTATGACGTCGACAGACAAAATTTCAGATTAAAAATGGTGTGCACTCTACTTCCAATCTTAGGTGGGGGTGTGATGCCTGGGTGACGTCATACTACATTCTCACTGACCTGAGGACAGTGCTTGTTTCTTAAGGAAGAGAGGGTGTGAGAAGTAGGTACCGTACAAGGTTGGAAAACTGTGCAGAGAGAATGAACAAGAAGGAATGATCACAAATATGACACGGATTCTTTCAAGAATCGGAGCATGTCATATTCATGATCATTCTTTTCTGTTTCTTTTCACAGTACCCACATCAGCAATAAACTTTTTAGTTTCACATTTTAAATAATAAACTTTTTAGTTTTACACATTTATTAATTTAATAAAACACATAAATAAACTAAATATCTACATATAATTTACACTATCTTCCAATTACTGGAACTCTATTAATGGGAGTTACAGCTTTGCAACTTCCTCTGTTGCTTGCTCATTTACTTTTTCTCAGAAAACATAAAAGTCCTCGAATAAGTGGGGATGGAGGATGATGTCACCCAGGCATCACACACCATTCCTAAGATTGAAAGTAGGGTGTTCACTATCTCTCTCTCTCTCACACACACATGATATACATCAAAAGAAATCTTTGTGAAATGATAAAGAATTGAGTTTACCCTAAAAGGAACACTTGTAGAGCTTATCAATGAGGTATTAAATGACAAAAAGTAGGAAAAAGAATTTTTCTCAGTTGTCAACTCTGAGGAAGGAAATTTACTTTTTTTCTTATTTCTCTCCATAATATAAGCTCCCTCAATAGGGCAACATTGTGTTACGCAGCACAAGATTCCTAAAAGGTATCTCGAAAGAGTTTCTCAACATTTATAACTTTAACAAAAGAATATTTGTTACTCTTATCATCATATTTTTATACTCATGGAAACTTCCATTCTCTTGTTTCTTACTATCTGTTTGAATTCATATATGGTACTTGAAGATAAAAAATTCAACGTTAGTAAAAAAAATGACGTTTTAGATAAATATCTACGCATTTTAATAAAACAGAAACTATTTATATGAATTTAAAAGCAACTTTTGAATTAACATCATTTCATTTATTCTATAATTTAACATCTCTATTTTAAAAAGAACCATGAACAGTTTCTATATTTATATACTCAAATATATTTCATAAATATAAAAATATATCTTTCATTATATACAGTTAGATTAAGGGAAAAATGAAAATATTATGCAAACTTTATTCACTATCGGAAAAAAAAGAATTAATATTTCCCATGGGAAACCACATGAAATCAATGTACGGTTTTCGAAGATTATACGTCTGAAGAGGATGTTAGGCATCTGTAATCATCAAGATCACCCTGCCTTATTCACTATTACTTGCGATATAGTCTAAAAAACTAAATTCCAATATAGAAAACCCTTCAAAGATTTATTTATTAATTTCCTCGTATATTTAAGTTAGAAGTACTCCCCCCCAACTCTTATAAATAGAATTATAAACAATATGAAAGCTTATTTTATAGTTTCTATAACTGAACGCAATCACCACACCGTTTATAAGTGGACTTATGCTTTTTTATGATCTATCCTTTTTTGACCTTCTTGGATATAAGCTAATATTGAATCCTAAGATGTTTTGCCTCATTATTAATGATTACTTCAATGTGCTATTATTGATTACTACAATTGATGTATATGGTATTGATATTTCGAATTTCTTTCTTGCTCTAAAACTGAACATATTTTATGTTTGAAAGTTTAATATTGGATACCAAAGTATTCATTATTTATTGTTTTTGAGAGAAATTAATTAGATAATACTGGGTTTAAATGTCTATTCCTCATGGATAGATTATAAAATTTAATATTATTTTAAACATAGTTTAAAAGCAAGAAACATACATAATCATCGACAAGTGTACATTTGAGAAGATGGGCATTAATGTGCACGAAAAAGGGAGCTTGCCTTCGATTATTTATAAGGAAAGTATAATTTAATTTTTAAAAATCAAGTGCTTGCAGTATCGTTTCAAAAAATGCAAATATTATTTCTGTCACCAAATATCTCATTTTTCCGATGTTTGTCGATGATATCATCTACCTAAATCTTTAGAAATAAAAATTTGTCAATAACCGTTTTGTGGGCTGAATCTTCAGTAAAAGTAATTTTAATCTTTCCTCCTCTAAGAAAAATCTTATTTCACAATATATCAATTATTTTTAAAAACTGTGTGGATAAACTGCATTTGAAAGAATGATGGATATGATTTAAGTTTTCAGTTAGCTTTTACATTTAATTTCTTTGGACATAATTGTTACAAACACTGTAGTAAATTTCCAAATAAATGTCTAGCTGTCATAGTTGTGCAGGATCATGCAGTTAATGCCAAATAATGATACTGCAGATATGAGGAAAACATTGGAGTCTCTCTTTATCGCTCTTCTCAGGATAATATATTATACCTGAGATTTTCAAAATCATAAAAGAAACATATATGACACACAAAGAATACTATATAAAAATCTATCAATTGATATTCACTAAGTTCTTAATTTTAAAAATATTCATATAGCCGATGGATTTTATTCAATGACGTTGTTTGAAATAATCCTATTGAGACACAGTTATAGGATTATAAAAATATACTATAAAAAAAAGGGAAATCTCTCTCTATCCTTAGTTTATTAGGTATGGGTTGAATAAATTACAAATTTCTTCCAAACCATATTAAATGACAGCAACTATAATAATGGTTGAAGTTTTGATTTTTGTCAAGTTGTTATGATATGTGTTGATACTATTAATTTTGTACACCAAATTGTAACCAAAAATATTTGAGCAATTATTCTGAATTTAAGCACTCTACAAAATATTTAAATTATTGCAGATAAAATTAAGGATATTCTTCTTGAGTATTAACGAAATGAAAATATATTTTCAGCAATGAATAATCATAATAACATTCTATAACTTTAAATTCAATTAATTTATATTTTGTTTTTTCAAAATAGACTTTCTAAGGAAACAATTTTACATTTTCTGTTAAATAACAAAAAGTTACAAAATAACAAGACCATAAGATTATTGGCCTGAAATTTAAGCATAAATTAGAAGCTATTGTTTCTTAACACATTATTGTTTAGTGAAATGATATGTATATCAAGCAAGGCGTTGTATATTAAGCAAGTCTTTGCAATTTATTACAAATTCATTTAATTTAAAGCATTATTCTACTTGTCAGCTATTCCTTACAGTTCAAAATTCTGCATTATTGTGGCATAGATCCAGAGAACACCAGTCGGTCAGAAGAGCTATTCTGTTGTGATCAAGGGTTGGAACAGCTTGGATTAATAGAGTAACAAATCTGATACCGTGACAGTTCAGATTGTTGGCGGAGGAGTGAGGCTTGCATCAAACATTGTTTTCAAGTACTAAACACACGATGGTTGTCTACAAGATTAAGTTAATGGGAGATTCATAAAGGAGAAGTGTGTTTTACACTGTCAGACAATAATCAGTTTATGTGCAATATTTTGAGAGAATTTCTATTAAATTGTTAATAGTAGAGGTATTTAGATGTCATGGTTGCAATATTAAAGTGAATATACTATAGCGCGAATGCTTTCCTAATGTTCCGATAAGAATTTTAATTTAATAAAATATTGGAAATGGGTTACCATATTTTTGTTTATGAAATACAAAGGAAATATCTAAATTATTAATGCAAACAAGTATAATATATAAATAAAATTAATTATTATAAGTGTTACATGTATATTGATGGTGACTTATATTTAATTTGAGTTTTTTAATAGAATTTCGGATATACATCACCCTTAGAACCAATTAAGATGAAATTTAAGTATTTTATAAATAATTTATAATCATTTCAAAGTTACGTACGTAATTTCTTTTGTTTGTCATTAAATTTTTATTTCACATTTCACTTTATTGTATTTTAATTTTAGCTAGGATAATTTTATCTTCCTTCTGGTTTCCAGTTTTTTTTTTTTATCATCTTTCATAAATATGATTTTTTCACTTTCAACATCATTTTATTTTTTCAAGTCACTATCAACATTTCATTTTAAATATTCTTTAAATTTGCTAGGTATTATTTGAGATAACTGTTGCCATCAATCCTTAGCTTTCATATATGTTTAAATAGATTCTATGATTTTAGATTTAATATTTAAAAAAGTGAAAGTTTATTGCCATTCAGAGTTAAGAGGAATAAACTTTAGAGTTTAACTTTGATATACAATAAAATAGAAAGTTTGAAACGTATCTTAATTAAACAAGAAATATGTCAAATAATTATGCAGTCTTGTAAATTACAAGTTGCTACGAAACGATATTAGCCCCAGCACGTTTTCACCAAAAAAGAAGCAGCCATTTTTTATCGCACATTACACACACTTCTATATTAAAACTAGGATTTCCTAAAAATGAAAGGCAATCACTTCTAATGAACATAACTACAAAATGCTATTTGACATTAAAAAAAACAAAACAATTTGTTTAAAAAAATGTTTTATATTTTAGAAACATTAAAGAAAATGCATTAAAAATTAACATAATCAATAAAATCCATTACATCCATTAAATAATTAATATTGCTATCGGCTTCAACAATTTGAAAAATTTAAAAAAAAGGAAATAAAATAATTGCTATTAAAAATAATTTTATGCAATGTTTTTTATTCTTAAGATAGCATGGCATTATAGAGCTCTAAGTAAACCCAGAAAAGTTAAAATTATTGCTTACATATAATGTTTTTACCCCTTAAGTTTAACTTAAGTTTTTACCTTAAGAGAGCAAATATCTTTTCACAGAAAGCACTAATAAAATAAATTGTTTAATTTCATGAAGACTCCAGATACATATTCATTAAACCAACAAAAATAATCTGAAATGATAAAAAGAAAATTAATGAGATTTCAATTCGTACTGAGCAGTCATGGATGCTGCTGCATGTCAACGCTCCAGCTCACCGATCCCTACTCGTCAATGATTTTCTTGCGAAAACAATTATTTTAACTAATCTTTCTTACTCACCTTATCTCGCAATCTGTGATTTTTTTTCGATTTTCTGAGCTGGTAAGACGCTTGCAAGGTCATTGGTTTCAATTTTCAGATGAAGTTAAATGCGCATCGAAGACTGAAATAAAGGACATGGACAAAAATGGATTCCAGATGTGCTTTACAGACGTTGCCAAAAGTGTTTTGTTGCCCAACGGTCCTATTTTGAAGTGTTTCTGCGATTTATTTCATAATATTTTCAAAGTTATAAACTCATTCAAGGAAATTTTGAATCCAACTTCGTAGAAGAAATTCGACTCACTCAATTAGTATATATGTTTCAAACTCAACAATACCTTGAATAATTATAAAAACTGCAAATATAAAAACATTCGACAATTTTTTTTAACCGAAAATGGCTGAGTTAGTGAGATCTGACGTTATTTTATAAAAAGAAATTCTCCGCCTTCATAACCTGAATAAGACTTTCTTGACAAAAACTTTATTTTAATATTTGTAAAGCACTTAATGAATACTACTGAAATTGTTATAGGATTTTAGATTATCATGGCACTTTAAAAATTTATAACGCTTTTTTTAAAATAAAAACTGCTTACTTATTTTATTAAGTATTATATATATATATATATATATATATATATATATATATATATATATATATATATATATATATATATATATATATATATATATATAAGTGAAAGCAGAATATTTGTTTTTATTCTTATATATTATTCAGACCACCGCCGATATATGTCAACAATTTCAGATTTCAATCTTTCACGGTAACATGTATTATAAATATAGTTACATATTTTTTACAATATCTATAAAATTTCCCATGTGATTTGTGGATTATAGAAAATAAAATAAAAACATGGAATGAATACTTACAATCAGGAGATTCACATACCTGTAATTAATGGATATGTACATATTCAAAAAATTATTACAAAGTTTACTAAAATTTGCAGAAGCCTTTTCATTCCTTTATTATATTTCATGCATTGGAAGAAATAGATTCCAGAATAAAAACATGTTAAGTAGACTAATATTTAAATTTTTATTCAAATAAAATGTTTAAAAGGAGATGCATCATTATTTCAAACATTTTCTGCGAAATTTATATATACATACATATAAAACTTTCCAGGGATATGCATTTTGAAGTTTTAAAATCGAGAAATACGCATGATGCTTTTAACAGAATATTTTACAAACGAATATCAAAGGAGCATTGAACGGAGAAATTGTGTGGTCAGAGACTAAGTTACGTATTCAATAAATGTAGTGGTAAATACTAATGAATGTCCAGCAATGCCATTATCGGATTTTGAAACAACATTACCGTCATTTCTGCCGAGGCTAATATCGAAAATTTCTGGCATTTCCACTGCGGATACAAATAATTGCGGGACAAGATACAAATAGATTAAAGTCAGCCATCTTTAGATGATTATATTATTTTACTGTATATCATGCAGAATGCAAGAAATATTTGTACATTTTTAATAGTTTAAAATGAGTTTAGGGTTATTGAACATTTTCAAAGCTGGTGGCAAATGGTTTATGTAAGGATTACTGCTGTGAAGTTATTAATATCCTCATTAGCAATAATCTTGTGCATCCAATATCCCATTAGCACACGCATGTTATCTGATTAATGTATTATATATATTATTTTCCTATAGAATCTTTACACAAGTGAATTTGATACACGACATGATAATTCGTTATCTCGTTTTCAATATTTGATATTAAATAACTACTTTTTTCTATGTTTTCTAGTTTTTCATACATTTTAATTAGCAAATCTTATTTTAGTTCAATATATATATATATATATATATATATTAACTGAATAAAGCTAAAAGTGTATTAGAGTTTATTCTAAACTTGCAGCGTAGACTTACCCTAATTAATGGGAAGATAAAATATTCTACATATTAGAACTGATAATTCTTAATCAAGTTATGTGTTCCATTTGTGCTTGAAAATATATATATAAGTGTTTATTAAAATAACATCAATGGATTTATATTCTACATAATTATGTGCATTATTGAATACATATTGTTATCAAAATATTAGAAATATTAGATTTACAAAGAATTCTTCATTAAAGTGGTGAATGACAGCCTTTGACATGTATTACTGTTTAGATCTACCTACGAATTGATTCATACTACTGCTGAATAACATTTAGAAGAATATTGTACCATTCTTCAAGGAGATGTTGTGGATGTTCTGTAAGAGATGCCAAAAGGGAATATTGATTCCGCATTGAACGCTTTATTAAAAGACCATAAAGGTTCAATTAGTTTCAAATTGAGTGTTCAGAAAAAACAAGATGTTTACCTTCAACTTCTTGATCTTTAACATATATTGGACAAGTCCCTCTGATTGCATAAGTACATTATTTTCCAGCAAAATTTCATTTCTTGGAGGAAAGAAAGTTTGAATCCTAGGAGAGGTCTGGTCGGCTAACATTTCACAATGTTTATCCCCAGTGATTTTTGTTTTCAAACTTATGATTCGTCTAGTAGAATACCACGAAATGGGTGTCCATATCATGACAGATCATCCTCCACGTTTGATAGTTGGAAGGAAACAGTCACGATCATATGCTTGGATAGATATCCTCCAAGAGTATATCTGTTTTGTAATAGATACCTATTTCAGAAAGTTATTTATTGTGAAAGACGATTCGTTAGATCATATTACTTTTTCCATTTATCAATCACTTTGCGAGCTTTCTGGTTACTCTACATGTGCGCAGTCATGACTTTACTTTTAGAAACGCCTTAAAGTTGTGATGTTTTGGTCACATAGCTTCCTATTGTTTGGTATCTTTGAAATTCTGAGAGGTCGGTCTGACATTTTATGCTCGTAAAAAAAAAGACTTACAGAACTTCCATAAGTTACTACATACTACCAAAATATACATTTCTATTCACAAGAAACTGGTAGCTGATTATATTTTAATGCTTGCATTAAAATATTGCATAGAATTGCATTGAAAAACATCAATTTGATTCACAAATATTTCCATTATTCTGACAATCACCTATAAGCAGTAGCACTGTTTTATAAAATGCGTTTGTAATGTAAGCTTACTAACACATCCTATTAATCCAAAATTTATTTTCAAGTGTACTTTTGTTAAAATTCAAATGAATCTTTAATTTACTGCCACATTTTTCTTTACCGGGAATAAGTGCTGTCCATGACTACTTCCCTTCTATTTATTTTTTAGGCTATATTTTCATTAAATACTAGAAATTTCGTTTCAGTAACACGATTACAAGAGTACCAGACATTTACGAGAAAATGTGCTGAATGTATACATTCAGCATTACTAGTAAAAATTGGCATACAAGAACGAATAAAAGATTACAAGGGATGAAATACATTCGTTGATAATAATGACGTGCGCTGTTGAGGATAACAAAATGTGCTGGTAATTCTGATGGGATGATTAGAGTTTACATACAATATAAGGACTGGTGATTATGATAAGCATTATAAATAGCTAATATTATTTAAAATTTATGATTTTTACAATGACACCAAAAATTTATAATTAAAAATTGAAATAATCTCTAATTGTTAGGATGAAATTTGAAATCACATACAAATATAAATATTGTAAAGAGTTTCAAAAACAAGAAAATTTCCTTAAAATTATGAAGAAAGCATTCATTCTAGATAAATTAATAACGTAAACTGAATACTTTAATTATAATCAAATAAGAGAGAGTTTGCAGATATATTTAGAACTTGGCAAGATATGAAAGTTTTCTCATTGTGTTATGTTGCTACACTTCAGTTTTTAAGTTGAAAAGTTTGACTTTTCTTATATATTTTACAGAGAAGTTACATGTCAAGGTGTACTCCAAATATTCCATAAAAGTATACAAAGAACTAATTATTTAATGATTGATAAATGGAATGATTGTATTAATGTTTTCGTAGATCTTGTACGTGTTGGAGAATGCGACTGTGGTCGTTATTTTGCTGAAGACAATTAGTAGTGTTTTTGTTAACTTCATGCAGTTAAGAGGTATTAACTTTTGTGGATGACAATGTCAATTTTTGTCAAACTGTGGCAAAAAACGGTGTTGGGTTAGGAAATGATTAATGAAAACACTGCTTCAATATTTGCTAGCCCTCTCATTATCATTAAATATATTTATCGACAAACTAAGTTATAGTTCAAAATTCAACCCAAGGGAAAAAAAAAACTTTCTACATTCACTGAAAGTTTTAAAATGATACGTTTAACAAGACATATTTTAAATTGTTTTATAATGAATGTTTCGCATTATTCCAAGTAGGAAACTTAATTTCATGGTTATATTCTGAATTTAAAACTTCACGCATCATATTTTTTCCATTCTACTTTTCCTCCATGGAGAACAGATAGTTAATAAATTATTTTGTTAAGTCTTGTTTGATACCGTAAATATCAACTTTCTATAAAGTAACCATCTGTAGTATAATATACCTAATAGGGGCCGACAAATATATATTTAATTTTTGGGCATGTCTATAAAATCAAGCAGGTGATTATGTCATTAAAAGATACTTAATGTCAGTTCCTGGTAATTATATGAAATTAGAAATATAGTTAAAATATACAAACTCCTTCTAGTGGTAAATTAACACTGAAACATTAAATTGCATAAATATTATAGAAGTACCCAGTAATTATAAACTTCTGTCTGCGAAATAACTAAATGAGATATGATTTTAAACGTATAGCTTAAATGTACCGTTATATAAGCCTTAACTAAATGTTAATATGTAGTACAAGTATGTCACTTAAGAAAGTATTGAATAATTTGAATTACTAGGAGGAATGATCTTAAGTATTAGGCAATGCATAACGAGCTTTACTTTAATACTGAAATAAATCCGGATTGTCAATCCGATTCCAACGAGCCAAATAAGTGTGGTTCTAATTATAATTAGGAAATTAAGGTCTCAAACATTAGTTTAATAATTTAGTTTAATAGCTTATTTTAACGACGCCATAAAGATCGAATTGTTTCAGGAGTGAACGATGAACAGGCACTCACTGCACAAGTTTGCACATGATAAAAGCAGATGCGGAATTGAGATATTAAAGGGAATAAGCTATTAACATGGAGAGGTGATTTATTTTATCTTCGTGATAATTTTCGAACTATTGTGATTCTTTTCTGCAAAATGCCTTCATATTTTAAGAAGGTCAAAACTCAATTAACTTCAACGAGTTTCTTTTTTGCGTTATTTAAGCTTAATGAATATGGATATTTAAAATTGTGAGAAGAATATTGTCGTATCTAAGGACTATAATCACATACAGCACTTTTTTCATTAGAGATAAAGCAACGGATAAGGAATGGTTGAAAATGAATGCAAAATTATATTTCTTCTGTCTTCAGGGAATCGTAAACTAACAGTTAAAGCAAAAAATAAAGCTCCATTGTTCTTAATGTCTTAAGAGCACTTACTTTAATTACTCAGTTAATCTAATGAGCTTTTTCGAACGTAGTACTAAATTTTAATTATGTAAATAAGCAAAGTAAGCTGAGATAATTTCTGTGAATCGTTGTGAAACAAATCTTAAATTACAGTGAATTACAAGCTCTGACTATATAGGGGAAGTAAGAACGAATTTAATAAGAAATTCAGTTATAACATGTTATTAAAATGTTTTCTTTAAAAATAAGATATGTTATATTATTAAATAATCAGTCCAATACAGATTTAAAAGCAAAATACAAGATATCTGTTAAAAACGTTCTACATCGATTCAAATCATGTACCACAATATTGGGAAGATGTGAAAATTTGAACGTCGAAATAAGGTTATGCAAAGAAAGAAAATAGGAAGTACAAATTTAGTTGTAAAGGTAACTTTGTAGCTGAATGAGAAATTAACAGACAATAATACTAAACTAAACAAACTTTTTAGAAAATTTCTGAAACGTGGTTTAGTAATATTTGAATACCATAAAAAATTATCTCTCAACGTTGCTAATGAGATTCCAAATTTGTATTAAGATAGAGTATTTCAATTATCATAAAACATCATTCATAGTTGTAGAATGTTTCCCTCTGGTTTTCTGTCAATATCTCTCAAAAAGATTCCTTAGCCCTTCTATGAGTTTAGTAGGAGAGAATCTTGGAAACTAACATCACTTTATCACTAAGAAGTATTTCTTTCATTATTAATCACTCTGTGGCAGTAGCTCCAAATCATCTGTTCATAATGCTAGGCTCATTGTGTTGGTAATGGAAACAATTATTAAATTGAATTTATATTCATGATTATCAATTATATGATATGAAAGAGATTATAAATCAATAAATAATCAGAAGGCGCCAATTATAGAAGGGGTTATCAACCATGTGTCTTCCTCAAGGAAGCTCATGGCATTAAACTGTTTTTCTTGACATTCGAATTCATGTGAATTTCTTGAGGAATAATCAATATGCCTCTCCAAATTATTCATATTTATATATCAAATATAAATACCGAGTTAGCAGAATTAAATTTCCTCTATATTGAGAGTTTCTAAACTGTTTAATTATCCTGAAGAGAAAAATATTTGGGTTAAACACTTTGGAAGATGCACTAGATTTTTATCTAATGCATCTAAATAAAAGATTTAGTTCAGAAAAATCACTACCAGATGATACTGCCCTATTTCAACGATATAACGGAATGTTTCAGGATGAAAGGAAGAAGTTGTTCGTGTCCCATTTAGATGAGCATTGACAGAATGTCGACATTGACAAAGCTGGTTCTGTTAGTTAAATTACACTATCGCAACGATGAGAATGTAGAGACGGATGTTAGATTCCTACCATTTTAAGAAACAATGTCATAGACTGATACACTTCACCTAAAAAATGGCGCAAGTCCTTATTCCCATTTAATATCAAAGAATAACGTTTTCATGAAAATAAATATCAATAAGAACGAAATCAAGAATAAAACTTTATGGTACTTGATCATAAAAATATTCTAATAATTAGAAACATTTGATTTGTAAGAAAAATTGGAAAAATGTTTTATAGAACAAAAAGTTGTGACCGGATCACAAAGGTGTACTCAATAACAATAGATCGCTTCGGCTTCATCAAACCCAGTGAAAAGAAAAATAATATTCACTCACCCTACGCAAATGAAGACACTTTGGAGGAAAGTTTGTATTTTTATTTTTAGCTTCTTACAAGAATATTCTTTAGAATACATCTTACACATGCATATGTGGAAAAATAAATCAGCGGGCATCTTCATTGTTACAAAGGAGAAATTAGCATTTAATACACAACTGTTTCTGTTGTTTGATACTCGTATAATGTCAAATCAGGTTATACGATGCTCTACTTTCTAATTCAGCTTTATTATGTATTCTTCTGACAAAGCATACATTTATGTGATATGCATGATGATATTCCATTCATGATGATAGTTCATCCACGATGATATCATATACCATTATATGATATTCTTGCATAGTTTTGTATCATACCCCAATGGTGTGACAATTAAGAATTTTTCAACCAACTGTATACTATGATGTATAGTTGTGTGTGTGTGTGTGTGTTATGCCTGATTTTGATAATACTCTGATGGTTACCGTAAATGCAACACTCTGAAGGAAGCATGCAATTGACATGAAATTTACAAAATACATTAGCGGAGGTGAGATATGCAAATGATTATAATTACAAAGCAGACAAGCGCCTGTAAAATGCAATTGTGCAAACAACGCACAATAAGTTATTGTGAATTGTGTAAACAGTTGTGAATTCTGCATTAATAGGTAAGTTTTCTAGAGACATTACAATCTGGACTATTTTCAAAACTATGACATGAAATCTGGAAAACTTTTGAATCTGCAATGCGACGCCTTCTAGGCAATAAAAATTTAACTTCATTACTAGCTCTGACAAAAAATCCAAACATCAGCAATAATTGCTTCTAGTTTCCTGACTCCGATCACAAGATATTTTCATTATATAAGTCAATAATATGTTGACAACATAAAAATAATGTAATTATCATATTTTTGCCACAGCATAAATATTATGCTGATAATATATCACTTACTTTCTATAACAGAAAGGTTCGTAAATAATGGTATTTATAAAATTAGAAAATCCAGAAAAACTGCATAAGTATACTAATTATATTTTAAAATAATAACATTTCGTTATGTGTTTTAAATAGAAACAAACATTGTAATCAGATCTAATATTTAATATGCAAAATATGTGTAATTCTGCATATTTTTCAATCTTAAATAAAAAAAATAAGGGATTATATAAAATATAACACATAAAAGAGCATATTATTTGCATACAGATCAGTATTTGATATGTTAATTAAGTGTCCTTTTTAAAAATTAACCACAAAATAGAGTATTTCTTCTATTTTTAGAGTTTTCTATTCAACATTCATGTAAAAATCCCAAATGAAATAGAACATGTAATCGAAATCTATCCGAGTTTATAAATGAAGTAGTTCTTGATGTAAATCTGAATATATAAATAAAGTAAACCTGAGTAAATTCTATTCTAGAAATAAAATGAATTTTATCTGAAATTTATTTATTCTGAAAACTTATTAGAAAAATAAAAAAATAATAGACAAAACGGTTTGAACAGAACAGAAAAGAGACTGTATCAAAAATATAATTGCAACGATAAAGGATTATTTAAAAGAAATGAACAGAGCTACTAGTTGAAGAGTCGAAAAGCTAATAAATTGTAAATGTATAGCATTAAGAATATCTAAAATGAGTTTTTATTCAAAAATTTGCAGACTATTTTAGAGAAGATTTTCCGTTTAATCAAAATTGAAAAATGTTCTTTTTCCCTTGAATTATTCGATAAGGATTTAAATATAAAAAAAAAAGTTGAGAGAGAAAGAGAGAGAGAATTGGGATGATTCTGAAGAGGCAATTTTTCATTTCTCTTATCGCGAAATCATTTAATATTCCGTAAGAAAAAGAAAAAAAGGATTACACGCCCATTTTAGAGAAGGGCCATTGAATAAGAGAGCTCTGCTTTTATTTATATTCCCCTGAAAATTCCAGACATGTGAATTATTTATGGAGATTTACATTTAAAATGTTAATAGCGCTGCGTTTACGTTAAAAACATGCTGGGAAAATTCTTTGTTTGCGAAATAAATGAGAAACAAAGGAGTTTTAATGCTAAATGTAGGAGACAATGAGGTTCAAGACGCAGTAATTCAGATGCTATTTTTAGTTTTAATGAAAGAGGTTAGCGATATTAACATAAAAAAACAAAAATATTTTCTGAGCATTAATAAACAGTAGCTCCCAAACCACATATTTAATGTGTGTAGTCTAGTGGATCAAATGATTGCTAATTTTAGGATTATAAACTCGTTAATCAAACTTAACTTCGTACCAATAGGGTTTTATTTTATCCCTAATAATGGTTCCTAATGAACTCCCTTTTTGAAGGACCTAATTATATTAATTTTAACGGAAATAAATCCTTTTATTTCCTAAGTTTTACAACCCATTTAGGTTATGAAATAATTAACGTAAATTGCATCTTGTACTAAATACTGCCCATGGCTGATTTCCAGAACATATTATTAATAATCATTTAATACAAATATTTTATACATTAATCACCAAAATGATTACAAAAAGTTCTTAGTACATTAAATTTATATTTTAATTGCATATATAATTACATACATGAAATTTAATTTATATCTGACTAACATATATAATTTTAAAACTTGGGTAATGAATATTAATTGCGTTATAAATTAAAGAAAACGAATTAAAAGTTCTATTATGATGTTATGATGGAAAAGAAAACATATTTTAAATTATCTCGGGAAGATTACAAATTTTGATGTAAAACGTAGAAATATATAAAATTTGAAAAATAGGGCTAAATTAAACCCAAACCAATGTTTTTATTAGAAAAAGGAAATTTACAAATTTTGAATGTTTCAAATTTTATACATAACAAAAATTTAAAGAATATAACTATAGTATAAAAGAGTTCATTTTTTAAATCAAACATAATTTACGAAATTCGAACGAAGTCTAGAAGACATGCATTTTGAAAAAGTTCTTTTTAAAAATATGACATACATAGCTAGGTAGGCGAGTCCTCAACAAATGTGATTCCAAGCCAAATAGGACGATTTTAAAATCAAAAAAACTCGGACGAGTTTTTATTAGGTTCATGTATAGAATCATTTGTAATCTTTGTTTTCCCTCACTTCTTTATCGGAGAAATATATTACCATTTCCACTGAATTTTTGTCCAGGGTTGAATTAAGAATAGAAGCATAGAATCGAATCATCAGAATGTTGGTTACTAGCTAATTTAAAATAATATTTTACTTCGAAATTTTATTTAAAGCGTTTGTAATTAATTTACATCGTAATCAACGCTGAACTCCCTGTAAAGTGGATTATGCCACTATATACTTATTTTAAAGGAGGAAATGTTTCAGGGAATTTTTCTATTTTTAAAAACGAAAGCCAGTGTATGACTGTTTTCTCATTTTCAGCTTGAGGGAATAGAGATAAAATATTTAAGACACCGAATTTTCGTTTCTTTCTACGTTCAGATTGTTTTAAAAATAACGATAGTTACTATTAATCTAAAATTTATTGAAAAACTATTGCTTTTACTAATTGCAGAGTATGGGTTTACGACTTTCCCAATATACCTAAGATGAGTAATGGATAAAATGATATAAAAATATAATAATTGATGAAAGAAAAAAAAATTTAAATCTTTAACAATTAATTCATTTTGATCTTAGAGGATTTATATGTGCGACCGCATTTCGTGATGGAAAATAACGTTTTGAGCAATACTAAGTAAGATAAATCTTTACTAGAAATATCTTTAGTTCAGCTAATCACAATTTTTTCCTAATACTGCGCATTCTGCACTGGGAGCTAGCTAGAGGATTTAATAAAAATGGCTATTACATTTTAATTATAATGACTAAAATCTAATATATTATTATTCATCACATTTTATAATGTAGACAATTGAAATTGTATTTTTTGCTAATAATATCAACTTTTTAGAAACAATCTTGTAATATATGTTACATGTTAGGATTTATAATATTTTTCTTCACTTAATGTTTGATGGAATTTTTCTTCCCATATTACCTCATATTAGCTTTACATAGAAATTTGGAAAACTGGTTTATCTTATACTTTCATCTTAACAACAAAGTTTATATCTAAAAATATTCTAAATTAAGTAGCTTCCAGTCCATTATTTACATTTAGACACGTTTATTGCAAAAAAAAAAAAAAGAAACATGGTTATCAAGACACAAGCTTGGCGTTAAAGTGGTTAAAACTTTTTATATTAAAGAAACAGTATGAATGTTGTGCATAATTATGAATAAAAAACGTTATATATGTTCCATATTGCCGTAAATAAAATAAAAAATCGTTCTCAATTTATATTCTATAATAAAACTGCCAATTTTTGAGTAAAAGTATAGAGCAAATGAGCCAGGAAATGCTCAATGAAAAAAATTCGCATAAAATATACAAAAGTGAGTTTTTTTTCAAGCACAACTTATTCTTTTTATATATTATTACTAAAGACTGCAGATTTCTCTAGATTTTCTCCAAGAAGCATTATCTTTATAGTTTGAATAATTTTTGAGTAAAAATATTATATAAATTAGTTTTATAGAACCTTCCATTACTTTTTTAATATCTATTAATTTTTCTGTTTCAATCATATTTTTCATTTATGTGGACAGTGAAATATGTTTAATTTAGTTATTTAATTTTATCTGTTTAATACTACAAACAAAATGAAATTGTAGGAAGTTATATAATGTAACTTTAAAAGAGGTCATTTACCACTGAAAGTAAGTATAAACAACTACTAAGATAACATTTGAATTCTTGTTGCCTTCTGTGAAGTTGCACACTGAAATATATAAATTTATTCGAACTTCCACAATACATAATAATGAGTATTTTTTCTAATAAACTATATACATATGGCAGAAATGTTTAATTCTGAATTTTGTTTACGATTTTATTTAGGGTTTCACTAGTATGCATTTAAACAAATTACAACATTGCTAAAACATTATTTAATATAAGGTAAACATTTTCAGATTTTTTTTTCGTAAAAGCGCTGTTTAATACACATAATATGACAAAATAATTAATTCTAAGGGACATAAATAGTTAAAAGAAAAGATCTTCTGCAATCAGAAAATACAGCGAACGAAGCTTTCGAAATGTTCTAAAGCATTCTTTCAAAATAAACTTGACAAAATAAAGGAGGAAGACTTAAGCTGCAACAAGAACAACTTGAAACTTCTAACGAACCCAGAAATAACATCCGTATCCATCCAACTGAAAGAAGTAAAATGAAAATCATTCGCTTCTTTAGATGAAAAGAGTTCGAAAATTATTCCGCTGACAGTTTGTTTAGCTTCAAGAGGATTGTGGGTAATAGAAGATTTGGCAGAGAGAGAAAAAGAGAGAGTTCACCAGGAATTAGAAGGGCATAATACCATCCTACCTTGTTAAATCGAATCAATAATAAACCAATGTGGTTGTGACTTTACTTGCTTAAATATAGCAGGTTATAAAAGAGTTTATTTCTATGCTGATATAATATTATTTCAAACCAATATGGTAGGAAATACAACAAATTTTGAAAACAAATTTATTAAGAAAATATATTTGCATTACTTTTACAGACATGATGAATGTATATTTCTACTTATTTTTATAAAACATTTCACTTTGTTTTTAGACGGTTATGATTACATCATATATATACATCACATATTTCAAAGAGATAAATATATAATTGATAGCTAAAAATAACATTACATCATTTAAAATATTTCTTTTTCTACTGTATTCAACATCATTGCCTAACACCTTTCGCCATGTGTCAGTCAATTTATGAATGCCAATAATGTAGAAAGATTCGTAATTTATACATTATTGGCATTCATAAATGTGCAAAAGAATTTATGAATGTCAAAGGTATTTTGACATTCATATCATTAATTCCTTTTCGTATTTCGTCAGCTGACCGCAAGTGCAAAAAAGAAATGACATTATATTCTAACTCATACAAATGGTAGTTGTAGAAAACTCTGTGGAGATTATACAGAAATTTTCCTGCAGAGTTTTACTAACCTGTCTCTGACTAGTTTTATCACGTAATGTCTTGAGTTAACATGGACATTTCACATGATGAAGACTTTTGCCAGTAAATAAACTTCTTTGACTGATTAGTTTGCAGTAATTGATTAATTAAGTAAATTGATTAATTAAAATAAAAAATAAATTTTCATTTTAGTTAATTACTTATTTATTTAATTTTATTTCTTTAAGATTTTATCAATTAACATGAATTATAAAAGTTATTGCATTTTAATGTTATTGTTTCAATTAGGAAAAGATCTCATATGTAAAAGTAATGCAAGCTGATACTAAGGAAATACTTTTAAAAATTTAAACAGCAATGAGCGTTTCTTATTAAATTCAAAAAGTGATAATTAAAATTAATGACTCTCTAATTTTTGAACATAAAAAATTTCAGTTAAATAGACTATCAAAAGTTACTCAGAAATGAATTGGTCTGGAATTCTAAAGCAGGAACTCCAATCATTTTCACTGAGACAAGAGTGGATTTAGCTGCAGACTAAAATAAACACCTCGCAATATAGAAAAGTTCTTTCAAAGTAATGGCATGAAGAAATATCAGAAAGACTAGCAAAACGTGCCTCTCATACAACAGAAAGCATAAAAATGGTAGACAAATATAACAAATGGGATGTTTCGCGTTTGCGCTGATAGCTTCGTACGGTAATATGGTAATAACACTTCAGATGCTTTCCTAGAGATAGTGGAATGGCTGAGTAATCGGGGAATGTGCACTTCGAATAAATGATGGCGAAAGAATATGGTTATTTCTTTATAACTTATATTTTGAATTGCCTCATCCAAATCCTTTTTTTAAGGTAATAGAGATTTCAAATAATGGTGAATGTTATAAATTAAGTACGTGTTCTATTTTCAGAAATACCTTCTGTAATATGTAACTAGATAATTTTCTTCTGTCAATACTGAAGTATAGAGTACGTTTTATTTCAGATTTAAATTGTTTATGATTATATATATACAAAAACACATACATAACAAAGCTACTTACAATTCTTAAAAGAGGCATTCAGTGTTATACCTTTAAAGTTCGAAAGTAAAAATTTTATTATTCAAGATCAATCATGGAAACAAAAATTATTTAACTAGAATTTTTAATGCATGTTGTTTATTTTATTTTCACCTTTTCCAAGAGTTTTCTAGGCTATTTCTCTCAAGTCTTAAAGGTTATCCGAATAATATTCTGTCTCACATTATTCTTATAAGATTGTAAGCAATTCCTTGCAGGTTTCATTTGGTATTGAATAACAAAAAGTATTTCACCAATTTAGATGAAACAAGTGTGCTCAGGAAATATTACGAGGTTTTATGTTTTGGACCAATAGAGTTTATTGATCTTATTTTAAAATTCATTTGGGGGAACTTTAAGTGATAAAATTTCTACATCTGCCATATTAATCACCTATTTTGAAAATGTTGAAAAAATATTCATTAAATTTTGAAATCAATTGCTTTTAAGCGTTTGTTTGAGAAGATCAAACCTTAAAGATAAACTATATTCATACCGAGAACATTATTAGTCAGTAACATTTTGGCATTCATATACCCAGATCATCAATATGTGCAGAGAAATTACAAATTATGGTCTTTAACTCATAATAAATTATCATATTGTTGTTTTCTTGTCCTGTAAAGTAGTACAGTAGGATCAAATTGATTTAAAAGACCCAACTCATGGAAGAGAAAAGTTACCAGAGCCTCCGAGGAGATTCGAAGAAGTAATAAGTGATAATTACATAGAGTACCATTTTATCATCCTTCGAAGTAGGTGTGTTAATTTAAAATAATGATATTCGATATATATTTATAGCTTTTAATTAATAAAAAATTTTTGCAACAAATGGCGTAATTGATATCCACTTTTAATAAATCTAAACTAAGATCATTTATAGCAATAGTTCCCAAATATAGTCTTAACTTTAAATTGCTGTACATAAGGAATAAAGTCCCCTTTAATTGTCAATATTTTTTGATTTTAGTGGAACATTTTGGACTTTCCTTCAAACAATTAGAGAATTTATGAATAGCAATTAGATTAAGTGAGTATAATTTTTCTATTAATTAAAAATTTTGTAAAAAACAAAAGAAATTTTGTTATTTTATTCCATTATGTCATATTTAATAAACTAACTTTACAATGTCAATGCATTAAATGTTAACCTTTTAATTAACATTTAGTTTATTAACATTACTGTTTCATTTCATAACATAACAGGTAACTATATATATATATATATATATATATATATATATATATATA
>JAPDSC010053489.1:0-37314 GCA_026290005.1 Latrodectus geometricus | reverse complement strand
TATATATATATATATATATATATATATATATATATATATATATAATACTTTTAAAATCTCAAAGACGTGGATTTTTAAAATGTTTCGTATTTTTCAAATAAAAGCTCCTTTTTGTGGAAACTCTCTAAAAGCCTTCTTGGGCGCATTTGTCAGTTTTTATTTATTCATATAATCATGAGAGTTTGCGTATGTACTTCAGTGATGGCAATTTTTTTTATAATATATCAATATAATTTTCCCAATAACTGTTAAATGTTACCCTAATTTTTTCAATTTATCAAGATGCTCAAATCTGGTGCAAAACCAAGTCATATGTGCTTGATTGGATGAAGGTTTGATACACCTGGAAATCAAGGTGGAGTAAATATAAGCAAAAAGGTTCGTAAATAACTCTAAAGATACGTGGATCTTATGAAATAATGTCAATTGACACTCGCGAATATCATATCATAAAAAGAAATATGCCATCTTTCGACAATGACGTTTCCGACTTATCACTTTATAATGAAAGTCACGCTATTATAGTTACTAGCGATCTTTTGCTGTAAGTTGACATCTTCAAATTAAGAATTGAAACTCTTTGTAAAAATAAAATTTGTCTAGGGCAATTGACATTGGTAAATTCTTGAGGACAAAGGTCTGTCCAACTTCAATTCTATTCTTTGATAGAACAAAAAATTATTCGCGTATAGTAGTATTTAATAGTTGCTTTCCAACCAGTGTTCTCTCTATTTGGAAGAGATTTGACGAAACTGTCTCTTGGAGTAATTATGTTTAGGAAATAAAATATATAAAAAATTGAAATATTCTAAATTACATGGACTCATTTTTGTTAATATAAGTTAGATACATGAAAATTATCTTTTCTTATGTATTTAATAATCATAACTAAAAAGTGAATTATTTTTAATAACTAAACACGTTTCAAAACCGTTCAATCTCAAATCTTTAATTTCATTTTTTTTCAACAATACCTCTAAAAGAATTTAAGAAGCTTTTCTACTGATAGATACTTAATTTTTAATCATTTTTCCGATGTATTGCTATAGAAAAATTTACCAAACTATTTTTTTTTCTCATTTTATATTCAAGTTGGGAAATTATTATTTTTTTTACGCAGGAACGACCAGTACACACCGGTTTTAACTACTAACACAAACAATGCAATCTATCATATTTCGTAAATGACAAAAAAAAAAAAAAAGAAAAAAAAAAAACTGCTGTTGCCGACATTGACAATGAAATAACTTTAAAAAATCCGTTAAACAATCTATCTGAATGAAACGTCACTTTCACTTCCTTTCCAGTACAAAAAAATAGAAAAATCTTATCATTTAATACATTTTAAACGATCCATAAAACTAAAGCATGTTTCACACTTCGAAAGCATGAGATAACAATAAGTTAAAGTTACTGGCAATGATTTTCGGCCATCCCACGAAATGAATCAAATCTCTATGTGTGTTTTACGATTTTATATTTATTTCAAAACATACGATTCCCAAAGGTGATCGATGACTTGTCACACATTTCATTCCATAATGTCTTTACTTCCCACTTTTTGGAACTTATGGATTCTTTATGGAATGACTTGACGTCATATTTTTTTCTTGTTTCCTTAGAACAACTACTTCCTTTCCGAACACTTTTACTTGGGTCTGACTTTCAAATTTTTTTACGGATGTGCCGTAACTATGGATGACTATAAAAAGTGATTTTAGAAGTAACAAAAAAAAAAGTAATAAATCATAAAAATTTAACAAGAGAAATGGTTTAGGTTTTCATAAGTCAGAAAATATTTTAAAGATAAGTAAAGCCTTAAATTTTATTCCAAACTGTGTAATGTATCATAATTTTATTTCTTTAAGCACGTGAATGGTAAAAACTATCATAATTTGTTAATGTTTGACATTTAACTGCTTTAAATAAAAAACTATATTTATGGGAAAGTTTACATAATTATGATATATAAATATAACTGAGCGTTTTTATAATTTAAATTAAATAACTTTTTAAATGAGAAAACTTGGTAAACGTTTTAACGACAAATAGTTAATTCAACAAAAATAAAAAAATTTGTTTTCGTTTAAACATATATTTAGTAATATAAATATAATTTGTAATGAATATTTTTTTAAAATAATTCCCCTTTCTAATTTTGTCATAAACATTTTTATAAAATTTCTAAGAATTAAGAAGTTTTAATCATCCAAAGCTTGATTAGGATTCAACAGTGATGTCTTACAAGAGTAGTAATAAAGACAAATACTTGCGGATTACTTAAATATGTATTCGAAAAACTGATAGTAGACGATTACCGATTATTGTTTAAAATTCAGGGATTTAATAATAATGGGTAATCTGAAATGAATATGGATCAGCTGAAATAACACTTGTTACAGTAACAGTTATGCTGAAATATTAATAACTGTACAAAAAATTCAGATCACAACTGTTGTATTTTGAAAAAAAGAATTACCTATTTAAATGTTGGTAAATATGAAATGGTGGAGGCTGACTGAGCTCTTATTAACTGTTGAATGTTTATAGTATTGCTGCCAGAGTATCGAAGACAACGTAATCAGATTTCAAGTCAATGAAGTCATGACTCACATAGATTGGGAAACAATATTTTCAGCGTTCCAAAAATCAGTCTTTCAAGAGACACATTGTATCCGGCACGCTTACAAATAAATGAAAATCGCATGAAACTCCTTACAGAGTGATTTTATTAAAATTAAAATCCAGAAAAAAGTAAAGCACAAAAGAGATATTATTTCATAAGTAATACCAACTACAATTCGCCACTGAAAAGAATTCTTGTAAATATAGAATTTTTCTAAATATATGCAAATCATTATTTTTTCATATTAAATCCATAGTAATATTTGAACTTTTTAATATGTCTTATGAATCCTTTTTCATTCCAATTAGATGAATAGATATTGTCAAAAAATGTAGAACTACTGTAAATGTCATCCAGAGATTTTTATCATTTTTGGAGATAATAATTATAATTAATAACCATTGCTTCTCTAAGTTCATTTAAGAGTAAAATACCTGTACGGTAAAGCTTATCGAATTTGCTCTCTGTCTTTATTGTTATTAATTTTAACTCTTTCCCAATGAAGGAATAATTTAAAAGTTTTAAGTCAAAATAAATGAAGACTATAGAGTTGGGTTTTGAAATTGAAAGTTAAGTATTCCATAAGTTTTGAACTCTAAGTATTCCAAAGATTCAAAACATTTTTAAAGTTTGCACTTTTGTGATTTTATTTTAGTAATTTTGGCAACAACAGGTCTAATAGCAATAATTTTAATTGATTTTAAATCCATCTCATTTAATTGAGTTATTTAAAGTAGAAACATTGACTTACTGCTATGAGACGATAATTGAAGTCCTATTAAAACGAAACCTTTTATTGCAAATTTTGTAGCTAAGATAAACAAAAAAAAAAAATTAAGATCAACAACGAGGATCTCAGCAATGAAGAAATCAGAAACAACAATAAAAAACTCATTTCAATCCCGTTTTGAATTTGAAAGGATTACGAATCGGACTTTTAATAAATGTACCCATTTATGTTCTTTTTTTCCATAGGAGAAATGAAAGACGTAAAAAAGAACTAATTTAGATGACATCGATTAGGAATGGAAAGACCCTTTCACTGTTTTAAGTTATTGTCTCTGTATTTTAAGTCACAAATTAAATAGTCTTCTGTATCTCAATTTATATACAGTAGCCAAATGTTACTTCATTTAATTTGTGAACAAAAATTGTGGATCACTTAAATATATTTCTTTCTCCTAAATAGTATTATATGGGATATAATCAATTATAAAAACAATTGACGACTGTCTTGATGTATAACAATAAAATTAATAAATTTTGTATTTTTATAAATGTATAGAATATTTACTTTAGAAATTTTTTGAGTTACATTATTTTAAATACTCAAATCTTATATAAACTATTCAATCAAAATAAATTATATATATGTTTCGATGTAAGTGTACAAAGTTCACAACATCATTTAAATTATATGAATTTATTATTGTTTCCTCAAAAAATGTAATTGAATGAACCAGTTGTGTATAGTGCAAAGAATAGCTTTTTATAGAAAAATAATGAATTATTCGACTGATTATTGATTACAGTAAAAATATTAATATTCCTAAAATCATTGATTCAGATATTTGAGTATTTGATTATCATAAACTTTCAAAATGCATTGGATGTCTAATTAAATGATGATCAATTCTTTCACCATTTTCTTCGATCTCTTTTTGAATGGTCAATTTAGAAATTCTACATTCAGAGTTTCAGGCAATAAATTTTGACACACTGTTTCTATGGATGAACTAGAATAAAATCGATGGACAGTTCTGGCGACCTTGGATGTAAAGATGATACATATCAAAATCGATATTAGGTTCGTTACGACATTTTCCCATTCTTACCAAAGTGATGAATAGACCACTCCCTCTACGTCAGAGCTATTTAGAGTTTTTGTACGCAGCAGGTAGTATCGAAATGACGACATAAACATAGTTTCTGTATTGATTACATTAAACCTTGAGCTTGCTGTGGTAATAATAGAAACATTACGAAATTGACATTGTCACGGAACAACATCCAGCCAAAATAATTATTAAAGAACTATCCATTTAAAATACATGATGAAAAGCACGCAAAACAAGCAAATTTACAGCGATGACATACTCATAAACATCATGCATAAAGTAATACACAGTAGAATGTTTAGTAATGACTACACTAACATTTCTTCAGATAATAGCAAAGGCAAATATAAGGACTTACAATAAATCACTTGAAATTCTATTTTTACAGATATACTAGCATAAAAAAATATTAAAATAAGATATTTATTAAAGAAGTACAAATTCCTGGAATCAGTAGACCAACATTCATTCCAAAAAGATATATTAAATGCAATTTTAATGTAAGGAATTTGTTTAAATTTTAGAATCTTAAATAACTTTATTATAGTATTACTCTTCCATAGTTCCTTATTCATTAATAAATTGTCAGTGCTATTAATTGACATATAATGAATCTAAAATAATTTAATTTTAATATATCTAAAAGATGTAAATGATAAATATAGAATTCCATTGGGTTTTGTTTAAATAAAGTGCTGGCCACCGTATATGCAACACCCTTAAGGAAGCATGCAAAAAACAACATGCATTAGTGAGATATACAATTATTAGAATTTCAACACATCACGCATGCCTGTGGCGCCACTTCAAACCGCAATTTAAGGCTTGGAGATTTCGACGATTTCAAGTTCGGTGTTTTTTGTGTTAATTGTTTTTTTTTTTTTTTGTCATTTAAAAAAATCAATTATGCCTCGGAGAAAACAGTTATCATTTTTTGATAATGCATCCCAATTCGACAGAGGAAGAATTGTGGCCTACCGAGATTGTGGATTATCTTTTAGGGAAATCGGTAGTCGTGTTCGCGAAATCAAACAAATGTAAAGCATATTCAGTCAATAACGCATCTTCCAGTGCCTGCACGTAATATTCGACACCGTTTACAGCAGAGTGGTCTGTCCGCAAGACGTTCATAACTTCGCCTACTCTTCACGAAGAGCAACAGACGTCTCCGCCGCCAATGGTGCGACGAAAGAAGGATATGAACGGCAGAATGAAAAGAAAATCAACTTTATTACGAGTCACGCTTCTATCTGCAACACCACGATAGTCGCATTCGAGCCTGGAGGCATCGTCTAGAGAGGATGCTGAACAGCTGCATTATGTATCGCCATACAAGTCCTGCACTGGGTATTATGGTATGAGGCGGTATTGGATATCACTCTGGCACTTCTCGCATTGGCGGTATTTTAACAACCAGCACAACATTTCCAAGATGTTAGAGCCAATTGTCTATTTTTACCTTCAGATCTTGCCGCACTACCATTCTTTAACGGGATAATGCATGACCACACGTGACACCCATTGTCCAAGTGTTCTTCGTCAATTGCTAGAGTGAATTGTTTCCCTGGTCGCCTCGTTCTACGTATCTTTCACTAACAGAAAACATGTGGTTCATGGTTGCTCAACGATTGACCCAGATTATATCCCCAGCTGCCATATCAGATCAACTTTGGCAAAGTGTGAAAGCTGCTTAGTCTACTGTACCCCAAGAACACATTCAAAGTCTCTTTGAATCTTTGCTGAGACATGTGGCAGTGGTGATCTCCTATAAAGGCAGCTACTCTGGCTACTGATTTTGGAAGGAAATACACTTCACAGAAGTCTATAAATTTAAACACTAAAAATTGGTTACTTGGTCAACATATTATCTATTGTTGCTAGCAGAGTATATACAAGCGAAGCTTAGAAAAGCTGTTGGTTTTGCGGCGTATGTTCATGAAATGATAAGCTGAGCCAGCTTAGCAAGATTATATATAATGATATTTTATTTATTTATTGATAAAGAAAATATTTGTTACTTGTGAAAGTTTTACTTGAAAATCAAAATTTAATATTTGAAAAAGAAAATATCCCTAAAGGCATGCATTACAGGAAAATATTTGACTCATATACCTTATATTGCTGTATTACAGCAATATAAGGTAATAGAAGTTCATAACAAAATGAAGATAGCTTGACATCGGAGAAAAACAAAGGAGTCTCTCCGAAACGTTCAAAGCTAATGTCCCATTTGCTTGTTAAACTGCTTTTTGTCACATTACTTGTACACATTATAGGTAAGACTTATTTTGTGAAGTAAAATTTGGCTCTTGTGTACATATATATAATGGATCGCATCAAAGTTTTAAGATCCAAGTGTTTCTTTTATGTTTCTAACTAGAACTTTAGCAATGGAAATAAACATGCGAGTAGAATATATTTGTTGTTATATTTCAAGTTCAACTGCTTTTAACTTTTAATATTGCATTTGGATAAAGTTAATATGTGATTGTAGAGTTGAAGTTAATATACAAAACATGAAGTTATAACTAAATAGAAATAAGCCGTAAACATTATTTCCATAAAAAAACATAATTAATATGATAATTTATACTAAAATTTTAAAATTTGTTGGACATAAAATTTACATTATATTCCACAACTGTATGTTTGACATCAGAAAACACTTTTTTAAAGCATACAATTCAATTCTCATTGATATTTACTTAAAAAGACATGAACGTCTAAGAGTGCTAGATTATTTGAATGATTTCGGCTTTTTCATTGCATCCTTAATTGTATTACATTCGTATTATTAATACATTACCAACACTTCAAAAAATTATAAATAAAATATAAAAGTTCTTTTTTATGTATACAGAAAAAAAAGAATCAAACTTTTGAATGAATTGATATTTTAAAAGGAATGATATCATTTCATTTGATTCATTAATAAATATTTTTGTGGGTGTTGTAAACATGGAAAACTAAAATCTGAAGAGAAGAGAAAAATGCTGGAATAATTGCCTAAATTAACACTGTTTGACAGGGATTCCTGGATATTGTAGCTCAGAAGTTTTATATAGTAGTATATATTGATTAAAAATAGAACAGGAATAATATAACTAAATGATTTTTATACATTTCATTTGGAATAATGCACGGTTGACAGAACAGTACATTCACTCAACTAAGAATACCAAATGTCCTCGCACATGGCAGCGAAAGGTTCTGCTAGATCACAAAATTGAACAAATACAGCCTGACTGGAATCAGAGTCATAATTATAAATCTGCAATAAGACTCCATTTTGGAAAAGGATTCTACAATATATATACGCAATAAGATTGCAGAATATTGTGGCTCTGAAGTTCCATATATTGGTATATATTTGTTAAAAGTATAACAGAAATAATATAGATAGGATGGATATAGTTAAATTATTCTTAAGTATTTCATTGGAAAAATGTATAATTGATAAAATAGTATCTTCATACAAGTGAGAATGCCAAATGTCAACTTACATGGCCACGAAGGGTTCTGCTAGAGTACAAAATGGAACAAATATAGCCTGACTAGATCCAGAGCAACAAATAGGAGATCTGCAATATGATTTTGGAAATAAAATACTAGAAAGTATAACAGATGCATTGCTAAAAACATAAGATTAAGAAAAACTAGATTTAAATTTATAAAGATTTGAATTCAAGAAATTTTTAAGTCACGATGTTAAAAATAAGATTCACAGAAATTTTATCACTTTATACAATTGTTTTGCACGAAATAGTTTTGATGCACGTTTTATAAGATGGAAGGTTATTGTCCAGTATTGCACATCAATTGTCATTTACAATAGTGTTTCAATCAGTAAAAAATAAGTTATTGTAGTGAATTACACAAACTTTAATGTTAAATACTTTATTAGCTCGCAAAATTTACAAATAAAACAAGTTACTGTAAAGGACATTTTTATATTTTCCTTCTATGTAGGACAAGTGCATAGATGATTTATTTTATTAACTGATAGAGTACTTAGAAAAAATTTAAAGTGAATTTTATATCTATTTTTTGAAACAAGATTTTAATTTATTTTAACTAAAAAATAACTACATCTTAATGAGATTGTTTTACTTTTTATTCTAATTATTTATCTAGAAATAATACGAATAAAAGAATTTCACACCAGGACCATTTCAGAACATAACATTATTTTGCGAGATTGTAGGAAAAGATATCAAACAAAAACACGAAGAATGAAGTGCATATTTCTCATAATAAAAAATAATTTTTAAGTAGAATTATGATTTATAAACAAAAATATATCCGTTAATATATTTCATAAATAGTTACATATTATAGAACTACTATTCATATTCTTTGCATTTTAGAAATGAATTCAGAGCCACACTATGTATAATAAAACTCTTATTATTAAAAACGTGATAGGGGACAAATATAATTAAAAATATCTTTCAAAAGACATAAAAGTAAATAATGCGAAAAATTACTATAACAAATTTTTTAGTTGAATAAACTAGAAATATAGATGATTTTTTAAGAAAAAATATTAGTCTGAGTTATATATTCCGCATCTTAAAATGTGATCTTCTACGGATGTCCTCATAGACTACTTAGGTAAACAAATAAGCAGTTAAGCAGGAAGTATACAGAGTCGTGCCTCCCTGAAAAAGAAAGGAATTGTGATGTACTTATAATAGGTGTCTGTATCTAATTGGTCAGGAGACGTAAAAAGTCTAGAAGTAATAATCAGTATTAATTCATAAAGAGAAAGTAACCCCTCTAATTATTTTACTCTCTCAAGCAGCTCTCAATTCTTTTGTTTAGCCCATCAAATTCAGAGGTGTGTGTGTGGTATTCCAGTAATGATTTTTACATAGATCTTAAAATCCTCATTGGAATGAAAGATTTTAGCTCATCTTTAACAGAAAGTAGTTTAAATTATTATTTTGCATACAATTATAATTTTTGATGGAAACGCAAAATTTAAATGACCCAACATTAATTTTTTTTGATAGATTTCGATACATAGATTTTTTGATATTCTCTTTTAACACTTATTTTACATCGTATACGCGTTTCACGTAAAAAAAAAAACACTAAAATGCGTAGCATCCGCATATATAGATCCTGAAATTAATTTTATGATCAAAGATAATATGCTGAAAAATAAATTGAATAGTTTTTCGGCACTTATAAACACAGAAAATGAATAATTTGATAGAATTATAATAAAAAGTAATCATAATAGAAGTCTCTTTTAATAAATATTAACGTAATGTTTTGAAAAAGAAAAAAAGAAAGAGAGAGAGAGAGGAGGGGGACATAACTATATATTCACGAAAGTAGTTTAAAAGTGAATAAAGAAGCAAACGATGCTTAATTCTTCGAATAATTTTCAATATTGGTGGGATTATGTTCTTTTTCTCACAATTCTGAAAATTAATTAATACAGAAAGATATTAGTTCAATAGTATACAATACAACATTCTTTAAAAAAGTAATTAGAATTCTACGTCCCGAATAGGTTACAAAGTTTATATTTAAAAACAGTTCTTATACAGTTAACATTTTAACCGGACTAAAAATAAAACATGAAAGTAATTTGAACCATCGATTATAAGAGAGCGCTAAATCATGTGAAAGTAGTTCTAGATGAGAATTTATTATCCGCGAATTGCGTGCAACATTTCTAAAAAAGGAAAAGTCAAAAAATAAATGGTTAATTTAACTAACACGTTTACTGAAGTTAGTAAAAATAAAAATGAAGCCATTTCACGGTGAACTGGATATCAATTAGAAAAATTGTATACCTTTATTACCTGAAAAAAATTTGAGTAAAGTATTCAAACTCATTCAGTTATTTGCATTTTGTTATTAAATAATTGTGTCTTAGGAATAATCCTTTGACTAATTTTTTTCAGTAAGATCTTTTAAGCATATGATTTTCATTAATTAATCACGCTGTTATTAAAATTGTGAGTTATGTAGAAAGAAATGTATTAATTAAAGAGCTTGTTGATGAAATTATAAACCTATTTGTTTTAATCAACACAATAAGTTTACTGTGTAAGAACAAAATTAAAAGTAAGTGACATAATGATGATGTAATGATACAATTATTAAAATCTTTTCTTAATTAGAAATATTATGATGTGTTTTACAATTAGATAAAAGAAGCATAAACACAATAAAGTAATTTCATTGCGTTAATACTTCTTTTATTTAAAATGACATAAACAATATGAATATAGAAAATTTCGTATGAAACATGAATAAAATAGAAATATTTTAAATCATCGATTCATTCTTATTATTATTTTAAAAATGAATTAAAAAAATGAATATTTTCTCCACATAATTGTGAATGAAAACAACTGAAAAATTTAAAATGAAACGTTAAGAATATTCCATAAGGATTGCATTGAACAAAGCGAATAGCTTTAAAAATATTAATATTTAGAAATATAGAAATACCTTCAAAATCGGTAAAGGAAAAATAGATTATTAGATTACATCCTTTCTTATGATAAAAACCAGGATAAAACACAATAGAATAGAAAACATTTCTCTTTTTCATTTATGTGTAATATTTGCAATTTTTAAAATATAACTCCGTTATATATATAAAATAATCAGCGTTTTTAAAATCAATTTGTTCTAGATGAATTTGAAAGGTATAAGAATTTAAATGTTTTGGCTCTCAAAACTGTTTTTGGATAAACAATTAAATAAAACAAAAACTTCAAATTATATGCTAAAACTGAATATGAATAGTAAAACAAATAAAAGTTTTGCTGATTACAAGTTAGAAAATTCAATGCTATTTCTTGAAGTGAAGCTAAAGTTATTAGCATAAATTATCCAACTTCCATATCTAAGTAAAAATTATACATAACAGAACTTATTGTGCCAAATAAAACAATTCAAAGATTTAATTTTTTAATTTGAGCAAATAGTTATATAAATCAATAAATAAAGATAACGTTTTTATTATCTGATCATTTTATATTATTGATAGTCATAGATAGTTAATTTGTCTCAAAGATGATATTTTCTATAAAATTTCGATTCAATTTATTTTAAACAATATATATTTTAAATTTTTTTTGAAAATTTAAAAACAATATATAGTATACAGAAGTTTCTTAGATATGATCGGGTATTTATAAAATATAGCAATCAAACTGTGAATCTCTTTAATTTTAAACTGATCCTAACATTTCATTTCAGTTGAGTATCTAAAATTTCTAAGCAATTAAAAAAATTCACGGAATCAAGCAGAAGAACTTAACCAAATTAAATAAATTTGTAAAGAAAAAATGATAGAATAAGACATGATATAAATCAGTTTCCATGATGCTAATGATGAATGTTACATTTTGATAAATATACGTGTGTAAATCAGCGTCAAAAAATATAATTTAGATTTAATGTTACATTTAAAATTTTTAAAATTAGAAATCACTTGAACTATTTAAAGATGTCGTGACTTCTTTTGAATGATTCAGAATCATTTTGGAATAAAGCAAAATATACATGAAAATTTGACGATGCATTTTGCCTAAAGTTCAATTTTATTTTATGAATTTTTTTTTACTTTAAACGTTATATTTCTATTAAATGATTACATAGTATTTAAAGTAAAGTGCAAAAATTTACAAGTTATCAGCATTTCAAGGAATTTCCCCAAATATGTTTAATAAAAATATTTCAAATTAGCTCTTTTTATTTGAAAGATTATAAATTCATCAGATACATTGCCTGACATCTTCCATGTTTATAAGATTACGCAACAGTATACAATACTATGCAAAATGTCCGAGAAGCTGATATATAGACATAAATGCTTATCTAAATAAATGATCATACTTACAAAAAGATAAATTTATACAATAATGAAATATGCTAGACAGTAGTAGAATTGTATGCCACCTTTTGCAGTGAACAGGACAATCTATGTGTTAGAGATTCAATCGAAGGGAGGTTAGTATCATAAAATTTGGAAACCTATGTTTTTAATTATTTTTCCCAGTTCACATCTTCGGATGAGGCAATGATAAAGCAGATAAATGACCAGGTCCATAACATTTTCTATTGTGAAAGATCAGGAGTCTTAGTGGACCAAGAAATTAACTCGACAAGTTGCAAAGCTTATCTGTTGGCAAGCGTCGTGTGTCATGTCACGTTGTAATGCTTTAAAATGTTAGTTCTTTTGAGGGAGTGTAGATTTTCAGCAATTTTAACTAGAAGTTCATTTTTTACTCAAATATTTCTCTAGTGCATTATAATTCATCACACATCATCAATCTTCAGAGAAGTTTTTCTAAATTCAGATCCTCTAAAACTCCAAACTGCTTACATATATCTTAGAATTATCGATTATTAATTTTTATTTTACCACATTCACATAAAAATGACATACCTTATAACGCAATATATCGAATATCACATCTTAATTGAAAAGATTTTTGTTTTAAGTAAAAAGAAAAATTATTTTGACAAGCCATTTTTTATTTCTTAAGTAGAAAATCACTTGAAATCTGTCAATATCATCAATCCTAACAGATCACATCTCATCAAAATATTTTCAAAATTCCACAGATAGCCTAATCATCCATTATTATGTTATAGTATAATTTCTTTAATCTCTATTTAACTTGAGCATTTGAATTCTCTAAGCAACTCATTACGAGGGAACACTTCAATAAGACACTGAATCTTTTAAAATAATACTCTACTAAATCATATTTAATCAAATATAGTGAAAAGTCATATTTAGTGAATTATTGATTAAAATTAAACGAATTATTGCCCTGAAACCTCAAGGAAACACAAATGGTTTTTTTCATTATATTTCATTTTTTATCACTTGTAAAATCTCTTTGTTATTAAAGTCTAAAAATATACAAAACATTTTATTCCTTGCGTTTTTTTTATTAAAATGAGCTTTTACCATCTGAAGGAACACTACCTGATAACTTTTTGGTATAGTCCAGATGTTTTCTTGCAATCCTTAGCGTTGTAATATATTCAAAGAAAAACATAATCCTAACAAATCTAAACAAATATTCAGTAAATTGCTTAGAGATTTTTTAATAAACTTACATCCAAGAAAACATTATTATGACATAAAATAAACTGCTTTAAAACTGTGTTAAAAATGTCACTTTAAAACGAACTCAAATCATCATAACATTGTGCAGAAATTTTACTTGCATGAAATTATTGGGTAGAAGTGTATAGTGTTATCTTGCGCTCAAGATAAGTTAAAAAGGATCAAGGATATTCCTTATTTAGGAGCAGAAAATTATCCACCGCAGAGAAACTAGCCGAATAACATCAAATAGCAAGATAATTGTTTTATCCTCCAACTATTTATCTTCCTAATATTAACCTCTGTCAGAGTATAATGGTCATCATGCCATTTTTTGCCAATGGCAAATACAGAATTTGCTTCCCAAGGGGCTCAGAAAGGTAGGAACAGCGACTGAAAGTTATTTCCATTATTTTCCTTAGACTCTCATGGTTGGAATAGATAAGAGAATTAATTTCGTCTCATACTAACATTGTTTCCAGCAGTATATATATAATGTCGAAAGTATTTTGATGCTTATTACATATTGAAGATTGTAGAATGGGATAAACAAAATAATTAAAAAGCAAAAAAATTATTTGTTCAATATCTTTTTAAAGACGATTTTTTATTATTTTTTCTTGATATTGCAGCTATTGTATTCAAACCAATAATAAATATTGTTAAATGATTATTTGATTGAATAAAAAATAATGATAGTGAATAAACAAAATTATGGTATAAATGATAGAGAGCATTTTAAAGATTCATATTTTCAAAATTGATGTGTACAATATAACTAAGGATTATATGAAAAAATACAAGGTTGTTTTTTCACAATTTTCTCAGCATTCTTTAAATAAATTGTCATGAATTGTTGTTACAATGGATGAAACACAATAAATTTTAATTTGTAATTAAGTATATAAAAATATGTGTTAATACTTATCATATAGTTCACAATGCTATATTAATAAAGATTTTGCTTAAAAAATATTTCATAAATAAAATTTTAGATTTAATATTAGAAAACTTAATTACATTTCATACGATTCTAAAAATTTCATGACCTCGTTTGTATGAAAAACCACTGTCAAGAACAAGTGATATTTAACATTGTCAAAAATGTTTCAGGAAGAAGAAATATTATCTATTTAACTGCTAATGGGATCCTTAGAGTCTAAGTGATTTAAATTTTTAAGGAATTACTACAGTTATACTGTGCATAAATCATTATTGCTTAAAATTCTACTCAATGAAGAATAATGTTATTTATTATTAGTTACGAAAAATTTATCACACTTTATAATGATACAAATATGACAATCCTGTTTTATTATAACATATGATATATAATGCTTGTCATTTATATTTCTGTCCTAATAACGAAAAAAACAAATATTTATAACAATTGGTTATATTGTTTTACAAAGTGTTTTCTATGAACATCTATACAATTCCTTGAAGATAACACTTTTATATGAGAATTACTTTTCAAAGCATTTTTACACTTTACGATTGATTTACATCCGAAAAACGTACATTTTAAATGCATCAAATGTTTAGTGGGTGTCAAAAACTGAGAACTACGAAATTTATTTTTAATGTGCATACTAAAATAAGCTATTGGATGCCAAATCTGGTGTGCGCAGCTATTTATCCATCAACTCAGTGTTTTAGCTTGTGTTCGAATCATGCTTTGAAGTTTGCATGGTTGTGATGAAAAATAATTCGCCTAATCTGAATTTTTTGAATTTATCTCATGGCTTCTAATAAAGCTATGGTTAAGTAGGATTCCGAAATGACCACCTGCGTTGCTCTAATTCCATTGTAAACAAATGACGGTAAGGCAAAAGAATTTGCTTCGATCCCCTTATTTCACGAGCAAATTTGTTGGATTTGGGTCATCATGAAAAACCCACACAGATGAGTGCTCTTTTGCTTCGTGTTCATAATTATAGATCCATGATTCATCATTATCTGTGTGGATGTTATACATTCATACACATTTTTTGATGCACCTTGAACATAATTTTTCAGGATTTCCTTGCACCAATACTCTTTTTTTGAGTGTTTGTCAGATTATGCACATACAACGTAAGCAAATGTTTCTTACAACCAAATGGTCTTTTCATAACTTATTGGCCCTTATCACACTAGTACCTAAAGATACCTCAATATAATAAATCATGATATATTACAGCACAACTGTTTAGTCATAATATCAATATTTTCTGGCACAACAATCGATTTTAAAGGCTTTCTAGGAATTCATCTAATAGTGAACATTGACAATGGCAAAATTTGTTGCACCATAATGTGTAACAAAATGGTGCTTCATAGTATAAATTTCATCTTCCTAATTAAGTCTAATCGTCTCTTCATAAAGCACGTCAAATAATATAGAAAATAATAACACGAACATTAACTAAGTTCCTTCCCTTTTTTGGTCTCAGATGAATTTTTCAATCGTCAGTAAGCAATACAAAACTTGCTGAAATGAAAAAGGGTTCTAAAGAAATTAAAATATTCAAACTATTAAAATAGTCAGAGATAGCCTAGCAACATTTACCGTCGCCAAAATCAGAAGCATGAATTCAACCCTCTAATATATGAATTAATTTTAAATGCATACATTCTAAAAATAAGAATAAGATAAAATCTCATTTCAATGTAATCAGTTGTCTGGTTGCTGAAAATTCAAGTATTATAAGCACTTCATAATCAATAAACGGAAGCATCTTTTTTATTAGCTTTAACATACCTTTATTTATCTAATGCTTCTTTAGCAAATATTTTGCAGTAAATTTAAAAAACTTGAATTCATATTGTAATATGGTACAAGCACAGCATATTCTAAAATAAATATTTTTAAGAGGATTTAAATGAAAAAAAAATTCTCTACAACAAATGAATAGAATCCTTTTGATACTTACTTAAAAAGTCATAGACATGCAGGAATAACAAGTTTAAGAAATCAGTTTCGATATTTGCATAGTTCCTGTTTTTTCTTTAACATGCGGCAGGGTTTCTTTTTAAAATATATATTGTAAACATTGTAATTTAATTTATTATTATGCAAGTTTTGTAAAAAATATTAAAAATTTGTAGCAAAATCGGAAGAAAATGAATCTAACTTCTGAATAATAACGTTTAAAGAAATTAATTCACACTAAATAAAAAAATATTTTCTACAACTGACTAATTACAAGAGATTGTAACTAATTATTAAAAGCAATATTCACTAATAAAATGTTTTGTTTGAAAACAAGAAACAAGAGATTTCGCTAAAAAATTGTTTACTAAACGTTCGTTAAAAAGATGAAAACAAAGTTATAGAGGTAAAAACAATTTTTAGAAAACTATACTAATTGGTTTTTCTATAGATTTCTAGTCCATTGGGTCTAGCTAAGTAATTGGTAAAAGTATGGAAGAACTTTCTTAATATAAAACAAAGAACAAATTACCAAGAACACAATTGCACCATAAGAAAAAGACGAGCGATGTGATTGTTTTTGGTAAATCTTTAGAAGTAAAATAGAAAGAAAACTTTTTTCTAAAAGATGCTTTTATACGAAATAAAAACCTATTTTCACAAAAATAAGGGCCAAATAATAAAACTAACGGAAACTAATAATGCAAATAAAGCAAAACAATATGTATAAAAACAAAAACTTTGTTAAAAATGATTTAAAATTGTTATTTCAGAGAAATTTTCATATAGATTTTATCGGCATATTTTATAATTATCACAATATTAGTATTTATAAAATAACATGTAACATAATAGATGTTCTATATAAGAGAGTATATTATATAGTATAAATATTAAAGTACAAAGGTCACTTTTAGCTATTAAAAAGCAAGATATGTCAACACGTCAAGTTTTTACATTCGAATTCTGGCTAAACTGTGACCTAAGGAAAAAATCTACGAGATTAATTACTATTTTGATCATAAAATAAACTTGTATGAAATGAAAAACTCTTATGTTGAGTTAATACTCGTATTTTTTCATTTTTAAAATTTGAATAATTGTTTAAATAAACAGTAAATGTTAGGAAATTACAGCATTTTATTGTGTGTGTGATAATACTTTTGAAATAGATTTTATATATTTAATTCTTACATATATAGAACTAGCAAGTGTTATTAAAAACATTTAGTTAACTGAATATTATTATCTTCAATTGAAAACTTAGAACTGAAAAATAATTTTTCTGCATAGAATATTCTTTCGCTGCATGTGTGGAAACAAAAATAATGTGCTGGTTTTCATATATTTTTAATTTTACAACATGATTTGCACGAGCACTCTTGAAGATAAATGCATCAGAAACATCATTCATTTCATACAATAAACATGATTTGTGAAACATTTAAGTTTTTATATTTAAATTCAGTCTTTTGTTAATTTTTTATTGAAAAAAGTTTAACAAAAAAAAATTAATCTATTTCAAGAAATAGTTTAGTGATGGAAAGTGAAAATATATTTCACACAACATTTCTAAGGAATCACGAATTGTTCAATCTATCCAAACGATTTTCCAGGAATTGCTGGAAAATATTCCGTAGAAAATAGGACATATAAAATCTTCCTTTTTATTCTCGAATACTGGAAACTCGTAGGGCAAATAAAATGACGTACCGATTCCAGTACTCTCTCTCATACAGAGTATTCTTCTTCGAATTCGGCATTCACTTTGGCGGTGTGCCAGACCACGGGCTTTGGGTATTCAAAAACTAAAGGAAAAGGAACACAAATTTTTGAAGTGAACTGTAAAGTTTCTTTTTCCTGAAAGGAATCGATGCATTTTGTTTTTGGAAGTTATGCAGCAAGGGCTGAGGGCACACAACTTAAAACTCTATGCCGCGGGCATAAAGGGCATCTGCAGAAATATTGAAGCGAAGTGAATTGGGAAACATATGATGGAATTCGATATAAAACGAAGTAGAAAAGAATACGCAATTTCAAGAATTACATTTCCCAATATTTTTCATTTAATAAAATGATATATTTTAATGCGTGGTGAAATTTTTAAAATCGATTTTTAATAACAATGGAACTTTTTTTTATTTTTGATCTTATATTTCTTGTTTTTAAAATATAATTTAAATTTCAAATCAATGTTATATCAGGTTTTAAAGACGCATGAAATTCTCTGTATTTTCTAAATGTTTTATAAATATTTCTTTGAAGATACAGATTTTTATTCTGAGATGTCTGATACAATACATGTGCTTAATCCTTTAAGAGTATATATTTTAAAAGTAATGTTTTAATGGTAATAATTTTGGGAAACTTATTAGCATAATTTATAAATAAAAAAATCTTACGAGCATAATTTAATTAAATATTTTCATCTGAATATAAACCAATCTCCTAATTTTTTATTTGCATGAAGAAAAATTTTATTACTTATATATATATATATATATATATTTTCTGTCTTTATCTATTAGAATCTTATTGTTATTACAATATATGTGATGTAAAATATTATATTTCTCCATATATAGGACAGATTAGCCATTATAGAGGATGGAAAATCTAGAACACCATGATTTTCATTTTAAAAGTTCCAAATACAGTAACAAAAATAGTATCTATGAACTGCAAAATGGATATTTGTTATTCGATGGGAGTTTCAAGAGTTATATATCAATTTCGAAAACTATGAGAATGATGTGAAAAAGTCACTCCCACAGTTGCAGAGTACCATTGTATTTATTTGAAGTAAAAGAAACTCGTATTCGTTTGAACACAATTTTTAAAAATAACTATCCGAAATGCATATAAGAGATAAAATATCATGAACTAAGTGAAAATAACTTAGAATCAGGGCGAATACTTTTAAAAAAATTGCAAAAAATGAGTCGAATGAATGTAAGATTTTTCACATTTTAAACCATCAAATCTTTAAATATGGCGACCAGATAACTGCATATTTTATTTATTTACAATGTTATTAAACATACACAATGTCTTTTAATAGTAAAACTACATATTTTTTCAAATGATTGTTCATATATCCTTTAAAATAAAAAAATAAACAAGAAATGTTTTTGATTAAAAATCAAGACTGCGATATAATTGAGCAGAGCTTAGCCACTTTAATATACATTAACCTATTTACCAATGTTCCAAAATAAAGGGGATAGAAACTAGTTTATAATGAACATCCAACATTTTACAGCCATACATATTATAAACTAATATATCTATGCTTGTTTATAATCTTATAAAAGTCAACGAGTTACAATTTAATCTTCTGAATTTAATACAGGATTATAGAGATATTGAGAGTTTACATACATTAAATAGAAATTTTCATTATGAATAATGTAACTTAGTTTTAAGTCTAACAAAACTATTAAGTATGAACAAAATATAACAGATGCCGTACTAAAAGTATTCATGGAACATTTATTTATTTAGAAATTTAGAGGCGAGAAAATTACTAGGAAAATTAAATTAAGATCTAATTTGATTATAATCTTTATAATAAATGAGTTCTAAATTTAATCTGTTATTATAACCACAATAACTTACGTAGGATTTAAATTTTCAAAATATATAAAAAATAAAAGATATTAAAAATTTAAATATTTAGCGTTAAACCAAGATATTTATATTAATAAAAATTTAATTACTTATTAAATAAACCTGGGTAACGATTAGTTACTCAGTTACAACTTATAACTTATTTGATTAATCTGGATTAGTTGTTACTAAGTATATATATATATATATATATTCACAGAAAGAATTTTAATATAAAATTAAAAAAGTCAGTTCAGTATTCTAATGCTGTTAATATATTTAACAATTACAATATTTTCATTTAAGCACCTGTGGCAAAAACATGCTTTATGTTATGGTAATAGTGTTAAATTTATTCAAGCAAGAAATTGCTTAATTCAGAGATAACTTGATGAAAATTAGGAATAAATGCTTTTGAACGACACTGAAGAGACGAAAAAAAAAAACAAAACCTCATAACAACTGCCCTAAAGCGAAATTTTTTACTTACCATTTTCAACGGTCATTTTGGCAGCGATTGACAATTTAAAAAATAATTTGGCGAGTTATATGAATTATTTATCGGAGGTGCAAAGTGAATGTTGGCGTGTTTCCAAGCCATTAATCTCATGAGGAATAAAATATTTTACAAGCTTACCTGTAAAAATAGACCATTATATCTAATAATGAATGGTAAACTGTGAGAATTTAAAAAGATATTGATAATTTACATATTTATACGCATAATTATGTAACTATAAACGTGATATATTTTCTCATACAATCCTTCATAATTTGTAAAATTAGATATTATTTAACGCCTATATTTAGAAATTAAAGTATAAAAAAAATTCAATTAAATTATTCCTTTATTGACTTTTATATTTTGAATTAAGAAGCAATAAAATAATTTTTATTTAAAATATGAATGTTATTTTAGAACAAACCTGTCCTTTCAGTACTCCAACACTATTACTACACTGAGCACGTTTAAATGTTTATAAAGTTGTTGTAATGAAAAATATTATGTAAATTTATTATGATATAACATCAGCTTATAACATCTTTATACAAGACTAATAAAATTTAGTAAAACACTATCAAATTTGAAAGTTTACATATTTTAATAAATATCCGTGAATTATATATATATATATATATATATATATACACTATCTGGCCAAAAGTATCCGGAATATCATAATGATGTCAGGGTGTTTCTCCTGCTTTAGACTGGGTCCATGGTCTGTCAGTTCCTATAATTGGAGACGTGAATTCTGAGATGTATATGGACATTCTGGAAATGCTGCACTTCCAGCTCTATTTTCTATCTTCAATGTTTCCAGGAAAGCATATTTCTCTTCCAGCAGGATAACTGTTCTATACTACATTCAGACTTGTACATGCATGTTTTGAAGAAATAGGTATTCAAAAACTGGGCTTGCTTTATCTGAGTCCTGATCTGAATCCCTTAGAATACCTTTCGTAGGAATTAGCCAGCCAAATAAAATTTAGTAAAACACTATATTACAACGAGACTTGGCATGGTTTGAAGAAATAGGTATTACTGGGCTTGCTTTATCTGAGACCTGATCTGAATCCTTAGAATACTTTTCGGAGGAATTAGCCAGCTAAATAAAATTTAGTAAAACACTATACTACATCAAGACTTGTACAGGCATGGTTTGAAGAAATAGGTATTCAAAAACTGGAGGAATTAGTTAGCCAAATAAACCGTCCTCAGTGCAAGAACTTATCGAAAACTGGAGTCCTTCAAGACGTTTGTAGGCTGTCATTGATGGAAAAGAGAGATCATTGTCTTATAAATGTTTGTCTCATGTGCCTCTAAGTTCATACCACTGATTGTCCATACTTTTGGTCAGATAAGATATATATATATATATATATATATATATAAATGACTTATTATTAATTTAAAATTAATAAGCACATTTATAAACTAAGAAAGTAAAGATATTACAACGTAAAGTAGCAATTATAACACTTTACACAAGGAAACATTCAGTGTTCCTCATAAATTTTACTGCTAGAGTTTTTCAGGTGAGTAAAATATTTTAATATATTTCATAACCATTACAATAATTTTGATTACAGATAAAAGAATATTTTGATGATTTGATATGAAATAACAAACTTAAAGCCCTCTTTAAAAATTGTTTTTATTTATAAATTGTTTTATAATTTTTTATATGAATAACTTAGAACTTAATTTAAATGGTACAAAAGTTTAAAACTTCATTTTAAAAATGCTAAAATTGAATTTTTCTCTTAAAACAGATTTTATTTAAAATATTAATTTCAATATATTTTTGGGTATATAATAGATTAATTTAAATATACGCATAATTAAATATTCTACATGATACAAATATAAAAACAATACAAAATAATGAATTGATGTGGAAAAGAATTGTTGAAGAATAAGAAATACATAATAATATCACAACAGATTATGATCCACCAAAAATGTATTATTATATTGAAGTTAGTTTTAGGAAAAAATATTCTTAATTGTTATTTGAAATTGTTTTATATATATTAAAAGCAGCTTAAAATATCGCATGTTTTTCCTGTGCGACATACAATGACAAAAGTTAGAGGATTTCAAAAATTTTACAAATTTAATGTTATTTAGAGAGATGTAAAATATAATTATTCAAGTGAATAATTTAATACATTTATAAAAAGTTTTATTTTGAATCAAAAGAAATTGAAAATTAGGAAAATGAAAGACAGATAACTTCAGTTTCATATCAAGGAATGTGTCGTTAAGCCAAAGAGCTTCATTTTTCACAGTATTACTGCAGATTTATTTATACTTTCTCAACGGATAGATTTATACCCTCTTAAAAATGAAGATATACTTTTTATCCAAAAAAATTTTCGGAGTAATTTGTTTTTTATTTTAAGGTTTTCCCTAAAGAATCAATACAGGCAGAGTACACAGGAGATTACTCAATTATTGTATGATGTATATGAAAAACTTCAGTAAAAAAAATACAAAAGAAAGCCAACCGTGTTTATGTTTGTCAAAACTTAACAGAATCATTGTCTGTTATATATTTCACTCTAATATCAAAGACCATAGCACTGAAATTATTTGACTCCCTTGATGGATATTTTTGAATATGAAGTAAAATTCAATTTTTCCAAGTAACTTTACTAATTATTCTAAAATTTAAAATATAAATGAAAAAGAAAATGGTGTTTATTTATTAGCATTAATTCATTAAAAAATAATTTGAAATATCTTTGTAAAGCATGAAGATTAGTAAAATTTTTTAAGGAATAATATTATATTACGAACAATTAGAATTTTTGATTATGTATACGTATTTTTTCAGTAGAATATTTTTTATAAATATGTTCTCGACTTCATTATATAATTTATAGACATTTAAAAAATTGTATATAGACTTTTCAATATGTATTTCTTTGTTAAATTAAATAAAATTATAGTGTTATTGAAATTCAAAAATCGATAGTTAAATTTTTTACTTTTATAATATTGTAATAATAATAGAAATATGATACAAACAAAAAAACGTAACTTAATTATTGTATTATCGTGTAGTTTGTAAGAAAATATACATGTGTGGATATTTCTTCTGTCCTTTACCAAAAATAGAAATTTGGGTATTAGCCAAGGGAAACAATATTTTTTGGGTCTACAATCAATGTTTAATATATTTCAGTCAGTTTCGTGAAACATGTTATAAGCAAGATTGAATTAATTAAACTCATCCTTTTGCATTTATACATATATATATATAAGACAGTCTAAATAATTTTGATAAAGAAGAAAGAAAAAAGTTTCTTATTTATATCTCTACGGTGGCATATCTCCTATCCCGGAAAAATAAAAATGTTTTATTCCCTATGTATAAGACAATGGTTGTCACAAATGTGCTTATTTTTTTCTTTACTGCAAATAAACTTTTACATATTGATATTTATTTTCAACGAATCATTGTTTCCGAGAATTTCCATCCGATATACATAAACTCTATTTTTATGTCTTCTCAGCAAAGAAAAATGGCGTGACGTATTCTGTCTTTGAGACACATTTATTTACTGGGAGTAATCTTTAATGGGGAGTGAAAAAATTATATTCTCACGCATTTAATTCATATATTTCTCGGAATTTCACTTTCTTTTGAAGGACAAAAAATGTGCCATTTTCTTCGGAATACAAAAAAGAATCATTTATTGATTTTATGTCTTTCATTTAACGTCATAAATGAACATCAACTGTCAAATGAAATGTTCAGTTTATTTAACAGTGTTGAGGGGGGGGGGGAAACAAAAATATTATAAAATGCATTATAAAAAATTATAAAAATAATGCAAACTTTCATAAGATTTTAATCTAAATACTTTGTCGACTAAATAATGGTAAAAAATTACAATATAAATCCAAAACAATATGTATACTACGAACTTCCTTTCAAAATTCTGCAATTTTTGGTGAGTTTTTATAAAAGTAGTACTTTTATAAAACCATTTTTTTCATATTTAACAATAGAAGGTTTTACATATAATTTAGAAAAATCATTACTTAGTTTTCCCTATTCTGCCATTGCTTGACATTCCATGTGTAAAAAAACTGATATTCGGTTGCTTTCAATGTCTACTGTGGTGTACTTTCCTTAAATCTATTCTCATGTAAGCGATATACCCAAGTCATAAATGTGGACACGAAGATAATTCAGATACTCCTTTTGGGTGGAATTTCAAATTCCCATTTAAATTGATGAGGAGTATTCAAGGTAGAAATGTTTAAAGATTTTGCTGTCGTTAACTCTAACCTAGATAAGAATTTCAAGAATACAGTCTTTACCAATCGCTAGTAATTCCTTTAAAAGATTTCTCAAAAAATCTTTAGAAAATTTTTAAAACAATAGATACATCTTCCTCCATTCATTGCCATTACAATAAAATTTTGACAAATAATCCATTGTTGAAAAATAAACATTACAAGCTTTTTTCACTCACAAAAAGCAATATATTCAATTGCGAGTTCATAATTAAATAAAATCATGTTATGTATATAATAGGAATAATTTGAAGGCCTAATAGTAAGAATTTTATACTAGATTCATCAATATCTAAGAATTAGTTTGAATACTTTGTGAATAAGTAATCTTTTCTATAAAAATTTTTTTAAACTATTGTGTAGAAAATATTCTTCTTCCCCGTAGTTTTATGTTTGTTTATAGGCCTTTTTTAATTTACATATATATTAAGAGGCCATATAATACACTGCTACTTAAAATACTTACAGGATCTTGTAATCTTCTTTAAAATTAAATTTTTGAGCTTCGGTATATAGCAATTTTGAGTTTGATGTCTTTAATGTATCACTTTAAAGGCAACAAGTAAATTTTCATCGTACTGAAAGTTAAAGCAGAAAACAATGACATACATTCAACAAATGACTTTATTTGGATGAGTGCTATATCTCAACGATGTCCTTGAAATCTGAAATCTTAAGAGTTTTTAATTGGATAGAGAGAAAGACCAAATACACAAACCAATAATAGCAATAGAAGCCACCGTATATTCCATGAGTGCTAAAATTCAAGATCGGAAACGTTTTCTAAAGACTTCTTGCAGGATGAAAATCAGATCAGATCAATTTTTTACTTTTAGAAATTGAGATAAATATTCAACTAAAAATCGGAAAGAGAAAGATTTGTGTGTATTTAACAATGAACTAATTATTAATTAAATTCTGTAAAAATAGTGCAGTAAATAACAATCATTTACGCATATATTTTCATCAATATATATATATATATATATATATATATATATATATATATATATATATTAATTATATAATTAAGGAAATATCTTTCTTTGCCTTCAATGTAAAAAAATTAAGTTTTTTACATATTTCAAAAATATTTTCAAATTGCAAATTTTCTCATTCTGTAAAATTTTCTACACAATTTATATTGCTATAATGCAATTATTTATAAAAAAAATAGTCCAATATTTACCTTTAAAATGGATATTAAATTTTATGTGATAAAGAATTAAAAAAATTAGTTTTTAAATTAAACTTGCTTTTGAGTAAATCCTCGAAAGGAAGTAAAATTACATTTTCCAAAAAATTTAATTGAAATTTTTGAAAAATGTAAAATTCTTCATAAAAACAAAATTTTCTTAATTAAATTTCACTAAAATTTAACTAACAAAATTCAATTATATGATGATTATCTAATTTCTTAAGCAAAGTTTTCATTTTTTATCTCTTGTAAGACATAAGTAAAAGACACTAAAAATCGAAATTTCGTTTACTTTTTTTTTATTTTTATGTGAAGATAGATAAATTTCACTGTGGTAGAAAATTCTAAATTGAATTCTGTTGAAATATTTTCTTTTGTACAATAAGAAAATAGCATAATTTTTTTTTCTGTGTATGAAAGAAGAAAATTTCGCAACTGCTTGGTGTCACATTTTTCAAAAATTGAAAAACTTGTTCCAACATGTCTTTAGAAAAGTTATTTTAAACAAAAAGATCTAATCAAACATTTTTGAGCTGTTTCAAAGAAGTGTCTGCCAACCTGATATTTTATATTATAACTTGTTTCTTTCCAAAGCAATTTTTGTATACTTAGCAATTTTTGTTTACTTTTTAGCTGTGAAAGAGAAAATACCTATATTTTTAGAAACAGAATAAAAATTTGAAATTTTATGAAAAATTTCATTCAAAAAAATAATTTTCATTTTATTAATAATTAAGTAATGAAAATATTTTATATGATTTTAAAAATACAGCTGATTTGAGTGAGATGTATAACCTGACTTTTCTGTATGACTTTTCTGAAAGTCTGTATGACTTCAATCGCTAAAGAATTCAAAATAGAAATTTTGAAGTATGCAGAGTGTGGTCATGGGGTGACACTGTTAAGAAGTCGTTCTTTTATTCGGAAGGTAATGTATTCTATTCCTTTTCTAACTGAGTATTCGATATAAGGCTTCTGGTTCACTTAAAATAGTAATAGTCGTAATATCCTTCAGTTAAAATGATACCTCTGGGAAGTGGCAGACCAAGTCTAGGGGTCATCTGCTTGGTCCCTGCTTCTAACAGGGACATCTACTTTCAGGTTCAGGATGGCATGCCTACTAGATACTCAGCAAAATAACGATGTAATGCTGAAGGTTGAGAATTAAGCAAATATTTATATTCAATTTAAAACAGAAATTTACAAGTACTCAGAAATTATTTTGTAAAATGAAGAATTGAACAAAAATGCATATTTTCCTTAAAAGAGATTAAATATGACTTTATGTTATCGTTTGAACTTGTGTTATTATTTGTCATTTAAATGTGTACATACTATATCGGCAGAGAATATCATTGGACAAAAAGAAAGTTTTGGTTAATATTAATGTTTTGAGCATTTATTTTTGAGAGAATTATAATATGTATTATAATTTCATGTTATAATTCGGTGCCTAAAAATGTTGGTTAGTTTTTTTCGGTGATGTAACGTGGATATGGAGAGGAGGCTCCTAGCTCAGCTATGATCTCGTTTCTTAACATTAATTAAAAAATACAAGACACATGGTGATTGGCAACTATTCCAAACTCATTAACCTAAGGTACAGTTCAGGCATCGCATGCACCGCTATATGTTTTTCAAATATTTGTCACAATGTCCTTCATATCAGATGATACTTCTGGAAGAAGCAGAAAAAATTTGAGGTTTTTCTGATAGGCCTCTGTTTCTACATTATGAAGACTCAAACTCAACCAGGTCGATAACAGTAAGATAAATGGGTGTTCTATTACATAAATTGCGTCAATTCCACCCTTTGTTGGGCGATAGGATGAAATTCATAAAGTGGTCAAATATTAGAAACAAAAACTTTTAAAGTAAAAAGAAAAGTTTATTCACTCAGAATATAATAATTTTTGAATAATTTCCAAATATGGAAAACATTGTATTACTAGTGTACATAGGTTTGAACATGAATAGTTTTTTAGTTAATGTTTAACATGCGGAAATTTTGAAAATTTTTTAAATACAAAATTATGATATGCTAATCCCTATAAATTCTTTTATCTTTATATGATATTTATAAGAACTCAAATATATTTCAAACAACCCATTCATCTCAAAGAAATAGATTCGGAATCAAATCCTATTATAGCAATAATTATTTTGACAATATTTAATGGATAACTAAAGCTGTCTTTCTATCATAAGGTATCATAATATCCATCGCAAAAATTGCCTCACATGAAATTACCTTTTCATATATAGTTGTTATATTCACAACGGCAACCTGAAACTTCCCAAGTACCTATTCAGACAAACATCCAATTACCTTTAAATATACAACTTATTTTACATTAAATGTACACAAACAGAAAATAAATAGAACAGCAATGTAATGTAATTCAGTTAAAGGCTGTCGTCAGCAGTCGTCAGCTGCGTCAGTAATCATCGATATAAATATCGCATTTATATATCGTATAACTAACAGCATGCAACTCAACAGATAATAGTACATGAAGAAATAAATTCATATCTTAAGATTTTTTATTCCCGTAATTAGAAATGTTTATGCATTAAAACAGTTGAAACAATGCTTGATAATTCAGAACAATGAATTCGAAATAATAAACATGAGTTCGGAAGAAATATGTGAATATAATTTGCAATGAAATAAAAACAAATATGATCAAATGACTAATGCAGTTGTCATCAGACTATAGTATCTTCTCTTTGTATTTTTTCTAATAAAAGTTTAAGATCAAAGAAAAGCATCCGTAGACAAATCTTGTATAGAAAATAATATATATTTTTATTATATATATAGTTTATATAATTTTTGTTTCATATCTGTTCTCGTAAATGTACTGGAATAAACTGCACAAAAATATGGAGCATCAGACATTTATATGAGATAAAAATATGAATATATTCCTTCACACTAAACAGACTCTCTTCTTTCAATAAAAAACAATATTATGAAGTCTTGTCAGAGTTATAACATTTGATAGAAAATATTATGTAATAAAATATGAAAATTTTAAACAAAATATATGCAGACGTAAAATCTGTTATCATGTAGCTATTTTTTGCGCAGTTGAACTATATATTTTAAAAATTAATACAGCATTACATGATAGTAAATTTTTGCAAATACATTCTTTTTCTTTTTAGAAAAGCAAGTTTCTGTGTTTTACATACTAATTCTTTCAATTTCGAATTCGTTGGAGAAAGTTATTTGGAAGAATATTTTGTTCTTGTATATTTTTCAGACATTGGGAAATTTTATTGTTTTATCACACATGCAACTTATATGAACAAATAACTCTGCTATGAATAAAAAAAATAGTAAAACTAAATGAAGTTGTTAGGATTCAAAAAATATATTTTTCTGAAGAGAATTTAAATTTTTTCAACATAAATTTAAAATAATCTTAAATATATATATTATATTTATTAAATAAATAATAATAACACATGTTTATAAAATAATATTTGAAATATTTAAAAAGGCAAAAATATATTTGCAGTCTACTTTATATTAGATAAATAATAAATTTTATTTTGCAGAATCGGTTAATTTTTTTTTTTGAATTTCAACTTACTAAAATATTCCTAGTTTAGAAGAATTACAAACATTTTCTAATCTATAGGAGCAGTTTTCATACACACTGCTTAAAAAGCAATTAAGAAATAAATACAAAGGTTTAATTAATTTTATTGATACTTTTATTTTCCTCATTAGTTATTAAAGTTAATAAAGCCCTTTAAAAAAATATCAGTAATGTATGTGATCAATGTATCCGAAATGAGTAAGAAGAGTCATATAAATAGTATTTTAAAAACATTACATATTATATATATATATATATATATATTACGATAAGTTAATAAAATGTTTATGGTCATGTAATTGATGGAATGGATTAAAAAATTTATCGTAAAACTTACCTTTGTGTTAATAATTTCTAAGGATGTCCATAAAATCCCTCTTTTCAAATAAATTTAGAAACAAAAAATATCAAATATTTTAAATTATCATGTATCAATGCTATCATGGTTTTCGTATTGTTTATGCTGAATGAAATCTGAATAACATGGTCGCCGATTTTTAATTAAGAAAGCCAGGTGCCATTTCAGAAAAATATGTAGTATTTAAGATTTATTATATAATCATATGTAAGCATATATTTATTATATAATCTTGTATAAGCATATTAAACCATCGAATCCTCTTTAATTTTTGTACAAGAATTCTCTTTCTGATATTAATTTCCCAAGTACCTATTTAGTGCAAGACCCCAACTTAATATAAAAGGATGAAGCTGTAGAATAAAGTTGAAAAAGCACTAAAAATTGCGTGTTTCCTTTCCCAGGAAGAAAAAGAAATTGCTTCTAAGCAGTATCAGTACTTGTGATGAAGACAGGAGGAAAAATCAGTCACCCAAAGATAGTTTAAGAGTTTCTCCTTTCTTGAAAACTTTTCCGAGGAGGTGAAACAGATAAAATTCGATAGCTTCCCATGACTGTGAAAACTTTATAATGGTGTTTGTTACAAATGTCTGATGAAAAAGATTAAAGTTCTATTTTCACCGATTTTAAAGTTTAGACTTTTCTATGTTTCTAAGAAGCTTTGTTCCCGGTATCTTAGTTATCTTGAGGAATAATAACAAAGACCGTCGCATTCTTGCTTTTCCATGGTTATCTTAAAGCTGAAAATAATGAGAAAAACTATTTTCCCTTAACTTAAGGAATAGAAATTGAGTTTTATGTATTCCATAACATTAAGTATTCTTCGACTTGTATATTTCAAATAAGCGAGATTAAAGATTACATTTTTAGAGAACATACAAAAACTATACATACCTTGTTGTGTATAGTGATGCATGATAATATATAATTCAACAATAAAACAATTCAACTTACCTAAAAACAAAATAAAAATTGAAACTTCAAATATATTTTATAAGTTTAAATGCAATAAATTCCAATAATTTTCCAATAATTACAATAATTTTAAAAACCCAAATTTAACTTATCATTACACATTTTATTGATATAAATTTTAATTTTTCCAAGTAAATAAAATTATTATTTTGAAATAAATAAATTTGCATTTAATTATATGAAGTAGTCCAAACATTTAAATATATCACATAAAGACAGATATAAAATACGAAGGGATAAACGGTCACAATAATTCAAGAAATTATAACGAGCAATTTATTAGTCACTTCTAGCTATTATTTTTAATTAAACATGTATTTATTATATTTTAAGGTAGAGTTACCTAATATATTACATGTTATGATATACCTAATATATTACTGTTCCTTCAGATCTATTTATAATAAACCTCTGATTATGCACATTTAAATTATCATCAGAAATATAAAGTTGCTTAGGTAACGAAAAATATAATGAGAGTAATTATTATGTTTCGTAATAAAAATACTGAATTACAAATCAATAGATGAACAAACATTTGAGCATAAAAATAATTGAACAGAACTTTGAATTTTTTTTTCTCCTTACAAGAAGAAAACAATCGAACACAATTGTAGATACATTCAAGAAAATGTTTTTAGAAATGTGAAGTAAAAATAATAAATATATTTTCGGTTGAACACCATTTCTTTTCTCGTCAAAGCAATAAATGCACTGACTTTCAACACATGCTTTAAACAACAACATTTAAGGTTTGCAAGATGGAAAGTCTTCGTTAGAGTATTATCAAAAAGATTAATATTAATTATAGAGAAATTGATAATATAAAAAAATGATATCACATGATATAAAAACAGAAGCCACGAGTTTCTGAACATAAACCAGAGCGCTAAACATTCAGCTGTCAGTTTGGACAACAGACACTTCAGTATTACTCACAACCAGAAATTCACACATTGTATTTGTTGACTTTTCCATTGTAGTGAAATATTGCTTCACAAGATACTTAGCCAAGAAGCTGTAGGCCATGTCGAAGTGATGAAGATGTTGAATAAATTTTTCCTCGTTAGGTTGTCCTTTTAACTCTGGCATGTAACAATTCCACATTGAGAATAGTTGATTTTGGAATACAAATCTCACGTGAAACCATACGAATGATATCCTTTTTGTTTTTCCTGATAATTTACCAATATGTCTCTAGAAACTCTATTTTCCGATTCTCGACTCCCTTGGCACTTAGAAGCCATTTGTATTGTGTTTTTGTCTTTTAACTGTTTGTATGGAAACGTCTTTACTTTCTAATAGTGAATTTTAATATTTTACATGTCATTATTTTTTTCCGCTTTTATTGAATAGTATTCATAGTAACTTCTAATTTTTATTTTTCAATATCTTAAGATTTTTGCTCTAACATATGAAATGAGAATGAATTTCAATGAAAAAGAATTTCATGGAACATAAAAGCAAAACCTTTCACTAACCATACATTCACGAAATTTTCAGAAAAATTTTCAATGTAAAAATTTCCAATTCTTTTTTTCTTGGTGATCTTATATAAATGCGAATATATTTATCATAGTTCCTTATGATTCTCTCATTTTTATCATTAATAATGTTTAGTAGTTAACAAGTTGTAAAATTTGGTAAGTCTTTTGATGATCCAAAGAATTTAAGGAATTTCAGCGTTCAGAGTTGCATCTGTTTATTTTGAACATCGTTCATTTTTTGCTTATTGAAATATAAATTAAAAAACAAAAATAAAAAAAACATTAATAATAAAATACTGAAAGATAAAACCCTAATATGAATAAAGGATTACATTTGTAAAATTTAAAATTGAAAAATCAATAATATAACCGCGTATTATTTATTTTATACATTTCTTAAATATGTGAGAAGATATGAATTTTAATTTTTATTTACTATTTCAGAAACAAGAGAATAAAAATTGAAAATTAATTAAATCAAGGGATTTAAGCACAGTAGTAAACATACTTAAATAAACTGTATTAACGCAGTTTTTGTGACTATGATTTTAGATTTTGAAAAATGTGGTAATGTATTTTAAAAAAGTCACTGGCATCGCTCCAAATATGTAAATTTACTATTTTTTGAGTTTAAAGTTATATGGAATAAACGATTTAAAATATTGTGTGAAGAGATTTATTAATCTAGACACTTTAATATTAATTGTAAAGGAAATTGCTATTTACAACCAGAAAAGTGGGCTTTGACAAAAAAATTGCAGAACTATTAAATACATGTTAGTATTAAATACAACATAATTTAAGTTTTTGTTTCTCTAGATTAATGTTTATTCTCATTATTTTTAAAAACAATAAATTTAACCAGTTTTAGCATAAAAATTATTTCGTACATGCTGCATTCTTAAAATGTTGTTTATTTTTGATATTCTTTTTCAAATGATTTACCAATTACCAGCCAATTAAGGGAATGAGTTGTTAAGAATGATAACATTTAAAATACATTTCACTGTGTAAATCATTATAATAAACATTTTTTGTAAATATGTAAAAAGCTTATAGACAATATTCCTGTTAAATTTTAAACATATTACGTTTCTCAACTAATCAAAATAACAAAAGACAATTTGAAATTTTGAAAGATAAATATTTCCTTGATGAATTTCAATTTTTTTCAACTACGTGGTGTAGAATTATGCAAATGTTTACAATAAATTTGGAATTAAAAGCTTAAAAACATAAATAACTTTATTAGAAACAACATAATTTTACAACACAAAATCGTAAAACCTTTGATTTTTTTAGAAAAATATAAATGTAAAAAATTAATTCTTTAATTTATATTAAAGAAATATGTATTTCAACTAATTCAATGAAGTTATGTATTATTTTAACCACTCAGGGACTCATAATATGCAACATTACGTAACAAAAAACGTGACATTGTCTATTAAATGAAATTTGTTGTAGAGCGTTTATACTAAGGCCTCCTAATTAAGCAATATTTAAGTGGTTTTTCTTCTTTTTAGTTTTTTTATTATTTTTTTTGAAGGAATATTCATTGAAGTCTAACCTATAAGTATATCACAAAGAAAGGAATATATTAAATTACAGATATTCACTTCAACAGACAAGAGCATGAAGATAACAGAAACATAACATCATTGTTCAATAAGTAAAGCTGAGATATAACCTGAGGCCTTCCATTAAACTATGCTGAGCTTTTAAAATAACATGGTAAGCGTTTAATCTTTAAAACTCCACCCCCTTACATCTCCACTACAATTTCTTTCACCCATTAGAGCAGTTAGAAGAAGAAACAGTTGCTCACAGTTTACTAATGCAGTCTACTTCATATTATTTTTAAAATTAAAAAAAGTGCTTAGCAGACGTCAATGTGAAGTAAAACGAATTTACCTCTCAACAAATAATAAAATATATAAAAGAATGTATGAAATTAAAATAAGATAAACAATAATTTAACATAAAATAACTTTATTTATTAAATTTTATTGTTAAAAACTATAAGAAAATATATTGAACAAAATTTTTTAGGATAAATATGTATGATTGCTACGAGAACTAAAATTATTTAAATTCGTGGGATTATTATACAAAGCAGCGTAAAATTATAATTTTACTGTTAAAAATAGAATTATAAATAAAAAGTATAATGATTTATAAAATTATTCATAAAGTATAACATCATAAGTTAAAATCATATATATTATATTTATTAAAATATATAAATATATGAGAAAGTACTCATCAAAGTAAATCCCTCGCTTATATTCCATTCACATATTACATTTAAAATCAAACCATTTTAATTTTAAAAAGAATGAATGAGCTTTTTATATTTTTAAAATCTTGTATATTTTGTGCAAGTAGTGTTTTGATATCCAATGGCAGTCAAACTAGATTATATATGCCAAGTTAATTTCTTTACTTTACTTAAAAGTATGCAAAATATAACTAATCCACTTCTTGCTTGTCTTTTGAAGGCTCATATTTTTTGGAATTGAGATCATACCTGTAAAATTATTAGTCATGTGTGTCATCGTGAATGAATTTCTTTTACCGACTAAGCATAATTACATACCAATTAGTTAGCAAGATCATCTTTTACAAACTTCACATGATTTACTTTCAATAAGGTACTTAATTTTTTAATTAGATCTGGGTACAGATCATTGGGTACACAGCTAGGTATTGGTTTTCAATAATTAGAACAGATATATTTGTTGAAGATCTATTTATGGTTGTTTAACTATATGCGATCATTTTATGTGCACGAGGCTTAATTAGACCACCTCCTTTAAATTGGATTCCGAATCACCCCAAGCATGCAAACCAAAGTTGACTACTGAATTCATGAACTATTGAACCGAAGACTAGAGTATAAATCATTCAACTGGCAGCTCAGATTCTTTATTTAAAGATTCTTCTCCATATGAACTCACATCACCAAATTTTAATGCATTAACAAATGTTCTTCATATAGGTAGCTTCAACAATTTTTAAAGAAAATTATCTTAATGATATTCTATTTTTTCAAATTTTTAATCACCTTATATTAATAAATCTTATTCCAGTAAAAATATTCCCAAAATTCGAAAATCTTTTACATCTAAATTTCTTCTCTTATTTCATACTAGCTGTACCCGCCGGCGTTGCCCGTGCATTTAGAAAATGCAGATAAGTGAATAGCGCAGGAATAGTAGTGTAGGACACGTAGACTGTCTCTCTCTCTTCCCCCCCCCTCACACACAACATTCCCCGTCGATAAAAAGGAACAATATATCCTAAATATTTTAAACGGAAAATTTTCCAAAAGATGGTCGCCAGAATTGTTTCTCAAAAGGAGCTGGTACAACCCCGGAATCAGCTATCGGCGAGCAGCGATCTCGAGAAGAAGTTTTATAAAAAATTTTTTTAAAATTGTTCTAATTCAAAAATCGAAAATCGGGCTTCGAGGTCTGGTGGCCAGCCCCCTTGTGCTTCCGTGTAAAAAATTCCAGGTCCCTGCGTGCGATAGATTTGGCTGGAGAGCTCGGTCAGACAAACGGACAGACACATTACACTTGCTTTTATTATTATAGACAACATATATGCTCAGAGTAAGCCTAGCTCAAATGGTAAAACTTCATGGAAACGACTAACATACTGATTGCGATCCATTTACAATTGCATTGAATCACATTTTAATTACAAAGTTATAAATAAATCAAATGGTTTTAAACACGAAGTAAGTAGATTCAAAGTCTTGAAAAATGAGAAAAAATTATTTACCCGAATTATGATCTATTGTTGGTCAGTTTCGAGTAAATTTAAAATGAAAGCGTCATTTCCTTTCGAAATTTTGATTACATACATAGCGATGCTAGGAAAGCTTGGACCCATACCTTAAAGGTTAATGGATTTGGTATATGTACCCAACACCAAGTACCTCATAATTTTGAACCAAGTAGTAATTTTGAATCTAGCGGAAGGAAGGAAGGACTTTGGGCATCACAGATTAATGTAAAAAAAAGCTCCAGCAACTAAGTAAAAGAGATTGTGGTCACTCTCCCAATCACAGGCAGCGACAAATGATATTTCACTTTGGGAAGCTATTGAGCAAATGGAGCATAATTTTGTTTATAGTATTAGTAATTAAATTACATAATGATGGCATGAGCTCCCTGTAAAGTTGCTTACTGCGTAAAGTAATCAATTTAAACAATTCAAGTCTTACTTTTAGAATGAATGATAGTTTTTTTAAACTTATGCATAATGGTTGAGAGTAAAGTTTGATCTATTCATTTGTTGTCAACAAGATACAAATTTTTTTTGCTTGCATACATGTGGACTATTAGACCCTTGGGGACATAGCTTAAAACTTTCCTTATTTTTCAGTATATTATATTCTCCAAACCCTTGTCATAAAATATTTTGATGGAAGAATCAAGCTACTGAAATATTATATCAAATACATTTATAAATATAACCATTCTTATTCCTTAAATATTTAAGTGTTTGAAATTGAGAAATGATTTTACTAAAAAATGTAAACATATGAAAAATTATTTTTCAATAATTCCTTATTAGGTATGAAATTTTATGCTAAATATGGGACGTTTTCAAAGAAATAGATTTTCGCTTAGAATAATAATTCATTCAAAATTTTAAATTGATGTTGCAAACAATTCACTCAAATACCGAGTAAATAATAGTTTTTACTCAAAGACATGCTTTAGAAAAAAAAAGATACGAGTAATAAATTTATAATTTACTATGTACGTCAAAAAA
>JAPDSC010053470.1:1006695-1045048 GCA_026290005.1 Latrodectus geometricus | reverse complement strand
TCAAAAAGCTATGTATAATACTACACTTAAGAATTTGAAAAGGAAATATCCTCAATTATCTATAGCTCATGAAATACCTTATAATCCTAATTCAATTAATCTCTATAATAGAATGAAAGAGAATATAAGATATATAGATACATACTTTAATCATTTAAAATTTAAGGAACACAATTTAGAAAAATTTATAAATGATGTAGAAGAACTAATTCGGAAATTAGATTGATTTTTTATTTGTACTTTTAAGTGATTTCACTACACCCCGAATTCGGTTGGTTGTCAGAAATAAAATAATATATGAAATTAGAATAATTTTTTATCTTTTAATTACAATTCTTGGGGGGTGAGAATTCTCCCTACCCAAAATTATCATTTTTAAAGGGGTGGGTGATTTACCCACCTTGAATTAAATCTTTTTTATCTATCCAACTATTATATTCTTCTGGATAATTTAACCACTTTACAAATAACTTGTTTCCTTTCTTTTTTATTATTTTTTCAATTTTATATATATTATCATTTTTATTATATTTAACTAATTCATTTTCATAATAAGTACCTTTAATTTCTTCGTTGTTTAAATCTTTTATTCTATAAGTAATTGGATCTGTTTTCAACATTTCAGATATTATAAAAATTTCATCTGTAAATGTAGGATGATAACCTCTTGTAAAAGTTTCTTTATATTTCGAAATTCTTACTTTATCACCTTCTTTAAATTTTGGTTTTCTGATAATTCTTTTAACATACAAATTATTACATACAATATTTTCATTTTCTTTTTTGCTTCTGTTGTGTCATTTTAATAGATCTATGATAAGAGTTATTATAATTGTAAACTAATTTATCTAATACATCTATATATCTCTTTATATTATTAGCTGCTAAATATTTTCTTATTTTTACATTTAAAGTTCTATTAAATCGTTCAACTACTGAGCATTTAATTTCTGTATTATTAGTACCAAACCATTAAATATTATTTTCTGAAAAGACTTTATGTGTTAAAGAAGATAAAAATTACAAACCACAATCAGTTTGTATATTTGATGGTCTTCTCTCTTTGAATATATTTTTAAAAGCATTTGTTACTTCCTCACCCGTTTTTCTTTTAATTGGAACAGCCCATGCATATTTACTAAATATATCTATAACAGTTAATATGTAATTGATACCATCATTATATTTATTAAAAGGTTTTATAAATAATAAATCTGCTTGCCATTGATCATCAATATTTGAAACATAAATCCTACGTCTTTTAAATTTACGAATAATTGGTTTATATCTAGTATACATATCTTGAGTATGAAGAAAATCAGTAATATCTTTTTGAGTAGATTTTGTTTTTCTTTTTAATTCATTGATACCCCAATAACCTTTTAAAGGATCATAATATATATCTTTTAAGATGGTGTTATTTGTTTTTTTAAAAAAACACTTTTCTTTGAATTACAATTGACACAAATTCCTTTCGTCATAGGTTTTCCATTTTTAGATGTAGTAGTTATAACGTCTTTACTATCTGTATGAGTTTTACATTTTAAACAGTAAATGAGTGAACCCATTCCAAATATCTTTTTTGCTTTAATGATTGGTTTAATTACAGCTCTTGCTTGCCTTTCTCCTAATGGATAAAACTATTAGTTGGATTTTCAATATCATCCAAACCATCTAAATATTTTTGATCTGCTATATGTCTTTGTTTTGTATTCTTTGTTTTACTATATTCTATATTATGTTGTTTGCAAAGTTTATCTACTCTATTTATTCCAGGATCTCCTCTTTTTAATCGCTTATCTAATTTTGTAAAAGGTCCACAATATTTATATCCTGGTATATACATTTCAGGAGGATTTAATTTATCTTGTAGAAAACCAACAACATCACCTCCTTTCTTACACTTGCAATTCTTTTTGTTACACATTTATTTAGATATAAAATTATTTATCAACATATTTATAACCGTTTAATTGAGTCTTCTTTATATATTTTTCTATAGGAAAATATTGTAAGTTTTGAATATATTCATCTTCTCTCATATATACTTCTGGTTCCGTCAAATTGTTTGATTTCCATAAATTTAACAGCTGTTTATAAAACTTATAAGTTTGTTTATATTCACTCTTTTTAGCAGAAATATTTAAAGACTTATCAATTATTTCAATGACGCCTGCAATAATACTCAATGCTGATAAGGGAAGATAAACGAATCCAGATAAACCAGATGCACTAAATAAAAATTTACCAACTGATAAGGAAATCTCAATTTATTCATCAATTGATAAGACTTTCGATATATATAAACTCTCTTTTCCAAATATTCTTCCATTTATAAAGGCTCAAAATTTCTTCTATACCTCATATTTAGATTTACTGAATCCAACATAAAGAAATCAAAACGCTTTTGAATTGCTTTCTTGTATAATTTTTCAAATTCTTCATTAGTAAGATTTCCATCAATTTCTCTAATAATCTGTTGGATTTCTCTAGGTTGTAAACTAAATAAAATAAAATAATTACAATTCTTTCTTATATTAATAGGAGTAGAATAATATGATTGACTCAGATAAATAATGGATGCATTTTTCTTTCTTCCTCTGATAAACAATTCAGCTATATCGCTTTGATCTTTTTCAGTTATGCAATCATCAAAAATTACTAGATTTTTCATACATGGATCTAAATCATCTACTTTTATGAATTCTTTGGAATCGGAAGAAAATAATACTTGTTCTTTTTTATATTTATTAAACAATTCCAACAATAATTCTTTTCTCTTTAGGTTCTTGCAATTTACGATATCTTCTCTTTCAATATCATTAAACATTGTAAAATTTTCTTGCAGTGTAATATATTTTGGTTCATAAATATCTTTGGCACATACAAACAAACCATCAAATTTCAAATAGTCATATATTAAATTAACAAGCAAATTAGTTTTTCCTGATCTTGAACTGCCTACAATTAAAAGTCTAAAAGGATGTTTTGGTAATGAAGGATTTTGATTTTCATCTGTAAATTCTTCAGGTTCCGTATAATCTTTTATTTTTATCATTTATTTATTTTTAAAATATCTACTCAGAGTAAAAAATAATCTATTAGGAGTAAAAAATAATCTACTCGGAGTAAAAAAATAATTTACTGATAAATAAATGAATATTATTGAACGTGAAAGAAATAAAAAATTAAAATAACAGATTAGAAACGAGTTAGAACTAATAAAATTACAATCTGAAAAAAGAAAAAATAATGAAGTTAAACTTGAATCCGATTTAGGTATTGAAGAATCTTTAAAAGAATTTCATAAACCAGTAATTGAAAAATTACAAGACCAGAAAACTTCAAGAAAACAAAATCTTGAAAGTATTCAATATGCTATGAAAGATTTAGCAGATAATATGTCTTTTATACCTCAACATGAATCATCTAAACAATTGGAAATAGATTATTCTTCAGATGCTGGAAATTTAATAGATAAAGCTGAAGGAATAATAAGGTTGAATTTTAATAAGGATTTAGATTTTAACTTACTTAAAAAAGAAAGATTAGAATTACCTTCTGAGCTTTTAAATAAAACAGATGAAGAGTTAGAGGAAATAATTAAAACAGCAAAATCTAAACGAGATGATTATAAAAGACTTAAAGGAAATTTAACTAAAAAACAGAAATTATGAGACTAGTGAGAAGAAAAAATGAAATATTCAAGATAAAATCAATGAAGCCGATTCTAACATGAATGGTTTAAAAATGTATATAAAAGCATTGAATACTCTTAAAGCAGGAAATAAATATATAGGCAGTAGTATAAATAAATTAGATGAATTAACAAATAAAATATGCAAGGGTTCTAAGTCTAAAAAAATTTATAATCAAATAGTTATTACATTAGATAAACTTTTAAAAGAAGGAACATTAACAAGTGATTTTGTAAAAGAATAGTATAGAAAATTTTTACTTTAAATAAATGTATGTAACAAAGAAAGTTTATTTGAGTGATAATCAAATTTCAAAATTAAAATCTGGATATAAAAAAGGAGAAGAAGTTTCATTGCAAATAGATAAAAGTAAAACTCCTAATTATGATTTACATCTTACCAATACACAAATCAATCAAATTGCAAAAGGTAAAAGAATTACAATTAGTAAAACTCAATTACAAAAGACTGGAGGATTTTTACCATTCTTGATTTTATTCTAACATCTTTAGGACTTGGAGCTGCTAGTGGTGCAGCTGGATGGGGTACTAAAAAATTATTAGATAAAATTTCAGGATCTGGGATTAAAAAAAAACGTTGTGGAAAGGGGGTTTATCTTCCCTCGGAATATCCAACAAAATAATAGATGAAAATATGAAAAACGAAAAAGGATTTAGAGGTACATTTACTATAGATATGCTACCTAAAAGTATAAGAAAATTTGAAAACGGAATTATTAATTTAGATGTATCTACAGGTAGTGGAACTCACTAGGTTTGTTATTATAATGATCCAATATATGATTTTGTAGAATATTTTGATCCCTTTGGAGAATATGAATTTGAAAAAATAAAAATGATTTTCTTCCTACAAATATAGCAAATTATTTGAAAACTTCGGGAAAAGAAATTCGTTATAATTCTAGTTTTTTACAACAACCTACATCAGTAAAATGCGGTTTATATTATATGAAATACATAACTGAAAGAAATAAAGGTAAATCACCCATTGATATTTTATATTCATTTACTCAAGAACCTAGCATTTCCAATGAAAAAATAGTTACGTATAAATAAATGAAGTGCCACATTTTAGATTCTAAAAGTGCTAGTAAATCAAAAGATTTTACTTTTGAATATTCTAACCCTTTTAATTTTAAAGAAATAGCTCATCAGCCATTTTCTATGTATATTTCATGGAATAATATTACTGAGAAGAATAATAAATTTTCATATTTTGATAGTAAGAAATGGATAGATTTTACCATTCCAAATGGTCATTACAGTATAAAAGGTTTGAATCGTTATATGGTTAAATACTTTGGAAATGATCCTGCAATATTATTTGGAATTATAGAAGAAAGACAAAGATTTGCAATTAAATTAAAAGAACATTAAAAAACTGATTTATCCAAAAGTGAATTGTACAAAATTTTAGGATTTGAAGCAAAAATATATGAAGATGCAGAACAAGAAGGTAAATATATAGCTGATATTGGAAATGATAATATTTATATTCATTGTGATATAGTTGATGGTGCATATATAAATCACTTTCAATCTGATGTGATTTACTCATTTACAACTATAAATCCTCATGGAAGTTTATATTCTAAAGAATTTGATAAACCTTTATTTTTTTCCTGTTAAATCTGATTCCATACACAGGATTAGAATGAAAATTACAAATCATCGAGGTGAACTAATTGATTTAAATAGGCAAGAGGTGCAATTCAGATTTATAACTAAATAAATGAACAAACACAGATTGTACAGAAAGAGTAAAAAAATAGAAGGAAGAGGTTTCTTTTCTGATTTAATAGGTGCTAAAGGAAAAGAAGCTAAACCTATTATACAAGAAAAATCTAAAGATTTCATAATAGAAAAATTAAATGAGATTTTATCAAAAAAGAAAAAACATGGTGCAGGATTGAAAATTTTTTATCCTAAATAAATGAACAAAATTTATGATTTGAGTGATACCAGTTATTATCATAATAACGAAATTGAAAGCTTTGAATATAGAGAAATTAAACAGGAGAATAGAGATAAAAACAATCCATATGAAAATACCACATTTAATTACTTTATAAATGATACAAATGCTAATATATTATATTTTGAAGGTTATCTACAACAAGAAATTAAAATTGTTAAAGGTGATGGAAGCAATATAAATAATGAAAATGTTACTTTTGTAAATGGTGGTGGTTTAATCAATTCGAGCAGATTAACAATAGGAAATACTGAAATTGAATCTACTATTAATTATAAAGCAATCATGAATCAAGTATTAGGATTGATAAATTTTACACCTGATTATTCAACATCTGAAGCTACTAATATGTTTTTCTATATGGATACTTCTGAATATGCAGACAGAAATTATTTCAAATATAATGGAACTTTGGTGGATGCAACTAAAATTACTGATTTTTACAATAACTTTAAAATGAATGAAAAATATAATGATGGATTTGCAAAAAGATGAAAATTCACTAAAGGTAGTCAAATTGTAAGAATATGGATACCTTTGAAATATATATTTGACTTTTTCAGAGAATATAAAAAAGTACTCACAGGATTTCAAATTAAAATAGAAATTCAAAGAAACGATAGTAAAAATATGTTATATACAGATATTCAAAATCCTGATTTCAAAGCAGTTGTTGAAGACTTATCTCTCTGGTTACCATATGTTACATTTAAAAATTCAGCTGCTGTAAAATTCAATCACCTAAAATTATCTGATACTCCAATAGAAATAAATTGGGATCATTATAATATTATCAAATCAAATTTATTTAGTAGAAATGCTAGTGGATCTTATAATATTCCTGCTACATCTGATGAAGTTTTAAGTTTATACGTCATTCCTCAATACGATCAAAGAAATGAAAATATGAACCAAAACAACATGATGTTTGATAACTTGGATATGACAGAATGCTGGTTAATGATTTATAACATAAAAATTCCAACAGTAAGTTATTTCATGGATTTTGATAAAAAACATTATAATCGAATATATACAGCTCTTTTAGAAGCAGGAATGAACAACATAAATGCAGAAACAGGTTGCATGATAGATTATTCAAATTTTAATAAATATCCTATAATTTGTTTTAATCTAGAAAACCATGAAAATTATACAAACCTGAATAATTTAATGATTGAATTCAATTGGAGATTAAAAAATAATACTACCAAAAATTACTTTTTCTACTTCATTTTGAAAGAAAGAAACAAATGCTCTATGAATATGCAATCTGAAGAAATAACAATGATTAAAACATTGAAAGCATCATGAGTTTATTACATTAATAAATGACAGCTTATTATCCTTTGTTTGATGATGAAATAAAAGGAGGACCTCCAGGTGTAGGATTTAAATTGACAAACTATGGAAATTTCGATATAGAAAAAAAGAATTTAAGAAATGTAAATGAACCTTTAGAATTAACTGATTCAGCTACAAAATCTTATGTAGATAGAATTCATGAACATTTTAAAAATGATGTTAGAAATTTATCAGATGCTTCTCTTATTCATTCACAAAATGATAACTATAATGCAAAACATAAAAGAATTTCAAATGTGTCAAATCCAAAGATTTGCATGATTCAGCTAATATGAATTATGTGAATAAAATTGTACAAGAATTAGAACAAAAAAGTTTAATACATTCAGCTCAAGGTAGTTTTGATGCTAAAGATAAAATAATTGGCAATATAAAAGATCCTGTAAATGAAAAAAATGCTGTTAATAAACGTTACTTTGAAAACAATGCTTTAATTTTGAAAGAAAATGATGTTGATGCAAATTACAAAAAAATAATTAATATTCCAACTCCTACTGATAAATATGATGTGTGTAATAAATGTTATGTAGACAGAAAAACACTCATTAATAATAAAAAGAATGATAATATATTAGTACGAGATAATGATGGATTATATGTACCTTCTTTAATTAAAAATGGTATGTATAATTTTAGAAATGTAAGACTTACAAATGTTGCAAATCCTGTGATAAATAAAGACGTTGCAACAAAAGAATATGTCGATTCTCAAAATTTCTATGCTACTATTAAAGAGAGATATGCAACATATCACACAGGAGGTTTCAGACCTGTAGAATTTAATTTAATGAGCTCTAAATTATTAGAACCAGATTTAAAACTAATAACTAATATGCATATGAAAATTACAATTTTTTTGAAATCTGAATGTCTTACTCATAGTCCTTTAATACATTTACAAATTGGAGGAGATTTTATATTTACTAGACCTTTAACAACTGATTCCGAATCTGTTACATGTTTTGAATATGGTAAAACAAACGACCAATTTAAATTATCAATTGGTAGTGATGGACAATCAAATAAATTAAAACCTTTCTTACATATAGAAAAAATAGATTTCCTTTGAAATTGTTAAAGTAATTCTTAAAAAAACACATACGATGGCTTTTATCTTCACAATTCAACACTTTTCTTTGAAATTTTAAACATAAAAAAACTCAATTTTTTAACATAAAACAGCTTAAAATAGGTAATAATACTGCATTTTATAGTGAAAAATTATCACTCTTTATTGAAAAAACACTTTTTTGTTTAATTGTTAAAAATTGAAAATGTTCTATTTTTACAATTTTTCATCAAAAAACAGCTATAAGACATGCAAAATAGGTCTTATTTTGCATAAAATATACTGTTTTTTGAGTGTCCTGAAGACCGGACATATACTACTAATATAAATATAAACAGCTATTTTTCTTCAAAATAACAGCTATTTCAGCTTCAAATAACAGCTATTCAAAATAACAGCAAAAAACAGCTATTTTTCTTCAAGCTAAATATAAAAAAAATATCAATATATATATATATATTTTTTTTTTGAGAATATGATTTATACAGATAAATTCATTAATTCAAATTTGTATTGTTAGTTAGCTGATTTTCAACGCACACATAAAAATTAATTAATATGTACATAGTTTTGAGCTGAAGTAAAATGGAGTTAATTCTTTTACGAGATATATTTATGTACTTTTAAAATATTAGGTTGGGGAAAAAGAAATCCATTATTTTTACGTGAACATTTTGTAACTTCTTTTGGATTCACTTTGTAAAAAGGTTTAAAACAGCTTTCATGTAGATTTTTAGGTTTTGCGCGTTACGACTGCTGACATGCGGTTAAATTCGATCATTTTTGATATTTTATAGACGTTTTCGACGATGCTGTATCCACTTGCGAGGTGCATCTCTAACATAAAAAATACCCGAACGAAATCGACGAAACAAAAATTGTACGTAACTGGTTGTTACAGTCTTATATAAGACGATAAACACCTTTCACAATTTTAGCCACCCGGCTATCTTTTTCGCTGTTACAAGAGAAAAACGAAAATGTATCGAATTTTCTGTTTGTTTTCTTCCATTTTTAAAATATTGTACTCGTAACTGAATTAATCAAACAAAAAACCGCAAGAAAATATTTTAGTGTCAAATGTCATCTTTCCAATGAGCATAAATTTGAAATTGTTTGATAGATACCTCACGAGATATCGATCACTACATACGTCTACCGAAAAAATAATGGATTACTTTTTCCCCAAACTAATATAAACTTGTTTCTGTGCATTTTAATATAAGCAAAAATATTTATTACTTAAATAAATTAGAATAAATTCCAGAACTATGCATTTAAATTATTATAAAATATTTCTATTTAAAAATTTTCCCGAATCCAGAAAGAAATTATATTTTTCTTGAGCGAAATTGTTGCTTTAAGTAAAATTGGTTAAATAAATTACACTGCTCAACACAATTAAAGGATATTGCAGTTTTAGGTGGATCTTGTGGCTGGGAAACTTTTTAGCTGATTGATACGTGATCGACCGACGTATTAAGTTATATGAGAGTAAATTACGCATGTTTGACAGAAAAAAAAGCATTTTATTGTTTATTTGTGTACAAAAGGGGAAAAAAACACACGCACACACAATTTGTGCATATAAGAAAAAAAGAATAAGAAAAGGTGTTTTCTTCAAAGGAAATCATTTTCAGTAGGGGATATGGTTTCCACGGACGGCCAGCAACGTTGAACACCTTTGAGGCAGGTGTCAATGAGGCTATTAATCCCGAGTTGGGGTATTCTGTCCCACTCTTCCAGAAGAGATCTTTCTAGTTTTTGGAGAGTTTGTGGGGGTGGTTGGTGGCCAGAAACTCGTATTCCTAGAGCGTCCCAAACGTGCTCTAATGGATTCATCTCAGGAGAACACGCTGGCCATTCCATTCGTACTATTCCTTTCTCGAAAATGAAATCCTCCACCAGGTTAGCACGATGTGGCCTGCAGTTATCGTCCATTAAAATGAAGTCATTTCTGATTGCTGCAGCGTAAGGGACTACTATAGGTCTGAGGATCTCATCCCTATATCGGTGACTAGTCAGAAATCCATATCGAATGATATAAAGGTCTGTGTGCCCGTCAATGGAGATGCTACCATACACCAACACTCCCCCACCACCGCCAAATCTGGCACTTTCTTGCACGAACGCAGGATTATTCCTACTGTCACGATCTCTCCAGATGAAAATACGCCTATTATCTGAATGAACAAAAAAACTGGAATCGTCAGAAAAAGAACATTGCTCTATGCATTTCTCCTAAAGTTTACATACTATGTTGCTCACTCCCTGCGGTTGCGACGATGCCTTGATATTAGTTTAACGCCTACCATCGGTCGGCGAGCATGCAGATCTACACCATGGAGCCGGTTTCGGTCAGTCTGAGTTGAAACCGTGGTGTCAGTAGCCGAGTAAATGTGTTGTTGGAGAAGAGTAGTGTTCATATTTCGGTGTTTCTGAGCCATTAATACTGAATAACGATCTTCATTAGGCGTTGTTGCCCGTCTAAGACCTTGCTTTGATCTTCGGCCCGCATTTCCAGTCTCCAAAAAACGGTTCCAGATCCTGGAAATCACACTTTGTGACACTCCAATGGCTTGCACTATTTCGGCTTTAGTTTGACCCTCTTATAACCTACCAACAACTCTCCAAGCTTCTGAATCAGTTAAATGACTTCGATGAGACATCGTACTCATCGAAACAAAACAGTCACTGAATGCCGATAATCCTTGTCTTCATTGTCTTTCATTCAGTTGAAAGTCAAATTTCATTCACTGCCACTGAAGCGACGTTTTTGACGTCGAATTCAAAATTAGCATACTCCACAGTTTGAAAATCAGAAAAATTTTCATTTGTGACTCTCTTCGTCCATTTTCGGAAAAAAAAATCGATTATGTCTTTATTTTATATAAAACTTACAATATCCTTTAATTGTTTTAAGCAGTGTATTTTACAATGCAATGATTTAAAATATATGCATATTGTTCATATATACAATTAAAATTTCTAAAAAAAAGAGTGGTTTTTCATACATGATCGCTTCTCTTGCAGAAACGCTACTACTGCTGCCAATGTCTCAGAGTAGTTCAGATGACGAAGATGTAAATGGTGGACCAACAAAGAAAAGGAAATATTCAAGCAGCCCAGAAAATAAAACGTTGGTAGAGGACGTGGAAAAGGTGGAAAACGCGGAAAAGGTTTTGTCTGGATTATTTAATAGAGTTTTTAAATTTGTTCAAGATTATTTTTCCGTTAACGACGAACTTATTGAGGAATCAATACGTGAAATCCGAAGCAAATTTTACACCTTTGATTATTTAAAAACTGATTTCACTAAAATTGAAAATCTTTGTGCCTATTTTTATAGTCATTCTACACTAAATGCAGCCCTTGTTAGAAGCAGAATTCTGGACGTTCTTAATAACTGTGAAGAAATTAATGAAAAAATAAGTGAGAGCGAAATCAATATTGTAAGCTTAGGTAGTGGTCCAGGAACAGATATTGTAGGTTTCTGTAGTGCTCTACAGGAATACACCGCTGAAGAAAACATAAAAAAGACTTTCAATATTACCGCTGTTGATAATGTGAAACGATGGTCATCTTTTTCTTATTATATGTATTTTATTATTCTTGAAGGAGATTATGGGAATGTCAGCACTTTTTTCAAAAAGCATGATGTATTTCCAAACTTTATGTATATCGATTTATTTTCAGAGATGGTTCCAAGTAAATATAAAAATGACCTAAAACAGGCTGATATTGTACTACTATCAAGAGTACTAGATGCTCAAAAGTGGAATGAGAAAGATCCAAATAATCTTCTTCAGGTTAGTAAAATTTGAAATTTTTAATTTGAAATTTGAAAGTCATTAAACAAGTACTATATTTCTGACACTTTATATCAACAAATAAATATAATATATATTATAGTAAATTGTTTTTAATCAACAATTAATAAAAGATAAAAGTAAAAATTAGTATAATTAAAAAAAATTCTTTACATGAAACATGTATTTTATAAAAAAAAATAAATGAAATAGTATGATGTATATTTCTAAGGTATGTATTTTATGAAATAGGCATCTATTTTGTTGAAAATACATGCATTTTCCTAAATATATGTATTTATAAAAATACATGCATTTATTGAATAATACGAATTTTTTTTAAAAAAATAAATGAAATAGTAAATAAGAAGTATTAAAAAAAAACAAATTTTAACTCTGAATAAACATTATATTACACTGTAAATTAGAATATAAATTATAATTTATAGTTTTATAAAAGTAGATTATATTAGATAAGGAAAGCAAATTGTGGATGTTAGATTCAAAATTCACTAATTTAATATGATTAAATATTATTCTTAAAAATGGAATGATGATTTTGTATATTTCAACTGGACGGAAAAATATGCTTACAACTATATAATTATACGTACTTTTTTCTTATAAAATCAATAACTATTTCAGTAAGTATATATAATAATAAGAAATATTACCGAATGTGGCACATAAAACTGGCCAGTCGTAATATTAGAGAATATTGTTTTTTTTTTTATTTTTTTATTTATTTTTTTTTTTATTTGTTCATGTTTGTATATTACGTTTTTTTCAACGTAATCTCTGTGTGTAGGCCCCATATTCTTTTAGACGACAGTGAACCATGAATTCGATTTGAGAATCCAAGAGGAGTTTTATTCAAACTTTCTAGAAGAAAAGCTTCAGTTATGATTCCTTCATAAGGGCGATGCAACATGTCACAGATCAAATCACGATTGTTCCACGTGTATGAGGTGTTTACACTTGAGAAGACGACCAGCAAAGGTTCGTGGTCTTCTCAGTCACTTGTGATTTTTACTTGTGAGTACTGTTAAAGGGAAGAATGTGCTAAACAAATCCACACACAATCGAAGAACTCAGAATCTAGAATGTCATCAATACAAAAATGACAAGAATATATATAAATCTCAAGAGTACTCACATGTGGTGAAGTGTGTGGAGGGAACTTTCAGCACTTACAGTGAAGGGGAATGGCCGGTTTTACATGCAGCACTCTGTATATATTTTAGATAAAATAAATTTTATACATGTAAAAATATTAAAAAATGGATTTTGTAGACACTGATAGAAATCTCTAATCAATACAAACATTTAAGATGGAAATGACAAAAAAGTGGCATGACAAAAAGGATATGCATGGATAAAGCAGAGTTTAAAAATTAAATACTAAAAAATAACACTTTAGAAATTATTTAAATGAAGAAATTATTGATGAATTAAAATTAATATGAGTTTCTATTAAAATAACATAATATGAAGAAGTAATAGATTTAATAGACAACAGTTAACTATTAATTTCATTAATAGGCTTTCGCATGAAATGCTTTTGATTTAAATATGAAATGTACAAGAAGTAGATTTAGGAATCAAATTTTCTAGGTGTTTTTTTTAAATGACACTATTACATGCATGCTTGTCATATGCATACACACACAAATATTTATACATATGAATATGCTAAAATATTTTCATACGGTAAAAAATTAGCTTATATTTTAACATTTTTTTAAAGTTTATTTTAAAAAAATAAAAGATATATTTTATTAGAGAAAGGTTTCCATAGACTTTAAATGATATCTACATGTTATAACTACAAATGTTTCATTTACTTTAGTAAATTTATAAAGTTAAAAATTGATACTTAATTGAAAAGTCTCATAAAGCTTTAAAATTTCGTTATGTGATTGTGATTTATTTACAGGTGCCTAGAAGTTTTTGACTGTATGCATTAGTTATGTGATTGTTTCATAACGTTAAATCATAAAAATTTAGAAGACAAAAAACATGAGTTTTATTGAAGACTATATGAATTATATATAATCTTAAAATCAGACATTTTTAAATTATGTGAATATATCAAATAGATATTGAAGTCTATATTATATTAAAAATGAATTCATACTTTCTTGCATTATTTTCTAGGCATTATTATACGAGCATTATTGCATATTTTCTCCGCCTACACTTTTTACACTTTTATTACATTTTATTATATAATGTTTAATTATTTAAGAATGATAATTGTAAAATTAAATAAATTTAAATTCAATGATTTCGGAAAGATGGGAAAACAAACCTTTTTTAATTTACATATTTTTGTGTGTATACGCATATGACTGGCATACATGCGATAATGACAATTAAATATTTAAAAAATACGGTTCATGTTTAATCTATATAATGGGTAAATAATTTATAATTCTTCATAAATTAAGCATTTCAAAACAATAAATTGAATGAGAGCAAATTTCTATTTTTCCTCACTAAATTAATTTTTTTAGATATTTAATTTTGTTGTATATAATAACGTTTCCCAATTTTGAAGTTAATAATAATCTTATTTATTTCCCGTCAGCTTATATTGGGTAATAGGAAAAAGTTTCCTGTTTGTTTCATCAGAACTAGATCCAAAATGTCATAACATTCATACTATAGTTATATGATCACTTTTTTAAGCAAATTCTTTTTCTATTTCAATTATAATAATTCATCGTTTTAAAAATCATCAAATCTCTTTCTTATCAATATTGGCAGAAGGAATACATGATTAGTTCTATTTTTCATGAATACAGATAGCGTTGTTGAAATACGATTTTTATTTTTAGCATTAAAATTTTTACATTATTATTAACCACAGTCAATAAAATAAATAGTATTAATAGATAGTTGTTAATAAGAGCTACAACATTATTATTCATATATATCCATAAAATGAATTAAATTTTTAAGAGAAAAATCTTGATATCGTAAAGGAAAAATATTGCTCTCTTTCTCTTATATATAATATTGGGCTTTAAAACTTCAACACAAGAAAGTAATGTAAATAACAAAATGATATTAATCAGAAAAATATATTTTGTTGAAAATAAAAAATGGTAAAATTTCAAAGAAGTATGAACGTATGGTTTTTGAGAAATCAGTATTCCAAAAACTATTTCTGGCAACAAGATAATAGCAATCACACGCCTAGGCATTCAAATAGATATACTGAATAGAGCAGATATAGAGATTGAAGAGGAAAAAGGAAATTATCACACTCCAAATGTTCAAGACTTCAATAAATGCTAAAGATTTGATCTAGTTTAGAGATGAAAGAAAAGAAAAAGCGTTACATTTTCTGTCTCGATGTGTAGGAGATTTTTATTCTTTAACGTTTAAGGAATCTAATCGGAACTCCACGGATTTTCGTAAAACTGACGCATACGTGTACTAAATTATCGAAATGTTTTTAAAAAATACTTAGCATCTTAATTACGTATAATAGTATTTTAGTCTTACATAATGATCCTATACTATTTTACTTGTATAGTAAATTTTCTGCAATAAACTTTTTAAATAATATTTACAAGTAAAATAAATATAGTACAATTTTAGTTATTGTTCTTCAATATTAAAAAAAAGATATTAATGAGATGCATAAGTGTATGTTTTCATTAAAATTTAATAATGTTTGCTTGCACCTGTCTTACTAGAAGATATAATATGAATGATTACGCATGCTCTTACAATAGAAATAGTTGATTTTAATATTATTTTAAAATAATTTTTTTGTTTATTAAATAAAAATAACTTAATACCTTTGGATTTTATATGTTTAATTTTTGTTTGATCAGTACCTTTTTATAATTTTTTGAAGAAGATTATGTTTTCACTGATCCTTATTCCAAATATGAAGAAAGATGCACTGCTATTAATAATTGATTGTTTTTCAATTGAGTATGAAACCAATGGATTGAAGATGGTTTACAAGGCTGAGTTACCTGAATTTCAGTTAACATTCGACCAAGAACAACGGTTCACGACATCATCAAGCTCAAAGGCAACAATTCGTGTTTATAAAAAAAAATCACGTAAAAAATAAACTATTATTTAGTGACAAAGTCACGGATTTCAATTGGTTATAGGAATTTTAACGCATGTGCTCTTGAAGTAAAAGGTTTTCATTAATTTAGTAATGCATAATATATATTTCTTACACTTAATTTTGACAACTCTATTAGTAATAATTTTTATAATTCATTTTCAAATAATTCATTTTATTAATTATAATTAATTTTTTTCGTTTGCTTTTCTCTACTATAGTAGAGAAAATCGCGAACGTTAGAAATGAATAATAGTTCTCACTATAATATTTTTTCTCTGGTTTTTGGATATTAATAAAAATGTATGCAATATAAACTCTTGGAGTAAAATACGTGTCATTTTCAAAATGTATGTCGATAAAATAAAATCAATTTTCTCACTAAATATGTATTACAAAATATTTATAAGCTGCCTGTATTACTTTTATCATATTTATATGTCAATATTTAATGTATATTGTTTGATTTAAGTGGGAATTTATTATTGTGAACTTTTTTCAAAAACAACTTTTTAAAGTTTTTCCAAAGAAGTATCTTTTAAAGAAAATTTTGTATACTTGAATTATTTCGACATGCTTTGAATGTATTATAAATTTTAATGGAATGAAACAAAGCTCTACAGAGCTTAAATATTTTATTTTTGATAAAATACTTAAACCTTGCAGTTTAATCTTAAAAGTAGATATTAACTTTGCCCATTTCTTTAAGCAAAAATTTTATATAAGATTGATCAAAACACAATCAATGCACTATTTGGGCTGTAGAGTAACACATGAACCCAAGGTCTATTTTCAAAACTAAGAATTTCTCTCAGCAGATGATAAACACCTGGATTTCATTTAAAATAATAATTGACTCAATCATTTAAATAATTAATAATCATATAATTTACTTAGTAATAATTTATAATCACATCAGGGATTTTAAGATATCAGACTTCAGAGGAAAAATCCTTATAAAATTTAATTTGTTGTACGCTTTATGCGAAACTTATTTTTACTAAAAATTTGTTTACTCATGTAGAAAGTAATTATCTAGACATTTCTTGGAGAAACTAATTTTACATACAGAAGTAAATTTTTGAAACGGAAAGCAGAAATTGAAAGAAAAACGCTGAGTGATTTTTTTAATAAAATGGAAATAAAATACTTGAAGATAGTATAACTTCTGTGAATTTGTATGCCATGGAAGTTGCTTATACAGTGTTAAGCCAGAAAAAAAACGCATATTAAAGTACCAGATCTGCTGTAATGGTATCATTTCTAATAAAATTGATAAAACTGGTTTATAATTTTTTATAAAAAAGTGACATGAAAATTTGTGGCTCATAATGAAAATTGATAACTTACTCAATCTATTTATATGCAACAAATGAGGAAATCGGAAGTACAAGTAAGTACAATTTTTGAAGAAAAATTAGTTTTTTGTTGGGGGGGGGGGCAGCATTAGTTTAGCTCCATTGATCTACCGAAATCTATTGTTTTTACACCTGTACAATGATAGTTTTCATCCAGAAAACTACAAAGGGAACAAAAAAATAACATGATTTTAACTATGATCTTAAAATTCATGGTATCTTTCTTAAAAATGATGCAATCTAAGATATACGAGTTATAAAATGAAAGGGATAGAAGATTAAGTTTAGATTTGCAAACCCTTGGGTGAAATTTTACTACATTATTTAAAATCCTGAAATGTCTTTTTATTAAAAATAATAAGGTCAGCACATGGCTGAAATTGTTTGAAATATATAGAAATATTATAATAGTGGCTGATGCCACCCATGGATTAAACTAGTACTGGTTTTCTTTCTAAATACTTGGCTAACAAATCAAATCATGAAGGCTTTTCAGCTGCAGTGCTTTTTTTCAACAAAATTACTACCCATATTCTTCAAATTGTTTTTTTTTTCCAGAAATTTTTGTTAATAAATTTATTGATATCTAAATTATACAAACACAACTAACAAATCTTAGTTTAAGAAATAATTATTTCATTTTTAATAATATTTATCAGTATAGTTATATGTTAATTTTATTGAGTGTATAAGAATATTTTTTATTTCAATAACATAAATGATGTATAATTTAATATGGCATGTGAAATTACAAAAATAATTTGTATGACTTTTATTTGTAAAGATTATAGTGATTGTATTTTATTATCTATGCATGACTAACTATTATAACCTAGATACTTTTTAATTTGAAAGTATAAAGAAATTTATATATATTTTTGTTAAATTTTTTATAAGAGCTGCAACTAAATATTTATGCTTCATTCAAAGTTTATATTGATAAAAAGAAACTCATGTATATTGTGAAATCACGTATCTTTTAATATATATTTGCATTATTTTTATGTTTACTATTGTAATCATCTTCATTAATTTAAATAAGAATGTAAATTAAGACTATGAATCATAATCTATGTTAATTTTTCAAATGAAATTAAAAAAAATTCAATTTCAAAATATTTTTTTACATCCGACTGCACTAAAACACCTTATAATTTCAAAGAGTTAAATAATTATCTAAAGTTTCAGAAACAAATTTTTTTAAAAAAAGCTGTAGGCATTGAGAAATATCATTTTTAAAAGATTAACAAAAAGTTATTCTTCACTTTTTATGGAGTTATTTTCGTAAAGAAACAATTAAAGCTTCTATAAGTATTAAGTTATGTAAATTGTGCAAATAACAGATTTTTTATATGTCATGATCTTTATATAAACTCTTTTGTGTTTATTAAATGAGAGAATACGGCTAAAAAACCAACGCATTGATAATTTAAAGTTTACAAAAAAGAATGTTCTGTGTCCCCTTTGGGTTATATTATTAATTTTAAATAATTTTTCATCAACAAATAATATAATACTATTGTACACAATATTTGAAATACTGTTTCAGATAAAGAAAAATGTCCCTAAAACCTTTTTTTATGATGTACATTTATAAAGTTCTCTTGCTACTATTACCCAAAAACTGCACAAGATTGTAGTTTTTGGTGACATTGTACTGCTATTAAAGTTATTATTTGGATTCTGGTCAAACATGAAATTAATTCTTCGTTCTAAACACCATTTATAAATCGAATTCATTACATATTTCAACTTATTATAATTATTTCACGAAATCAAGGTAAAATGTTTCCCATTTCCATCAGATATTTTCTAGAACATATATGTATCATTATATAGTAAATATCTTATTTTAAAAAAATTATAAGACAATATAGGGATATAGGGTACACACACCCACACACATATAAATGACATAAATGATATATTATTTTATAAGTAAATTGGTTTTTTTTTTTTTTTTTTTTTTTTTTTTTTTAATGATAGAACTTTATTGTTTAAGAATAAAAATATTGTACTTAATGTGTTTCACAAAATTGTGTTGAATTCTTACTCTTTTGTTTTAATTTGATAAAATTTACTGGAGAACAATACAAATGTAATTCTAAAAATAACTATATGAATGTTATTTTGCGAACATTTTTGTTGTAATAAAAACAAATGAGACATTTTAAATTAATTTTGTAATTTGAAAATAAAAAAAAACGTGTGTTTGTTGCAGATTTTTTATGGAAAATAATGCTCTTTATATCTACACGAAAAAAATATGCAGTCTTTGTGTTAATCATTAGATCACGTTTATAAAAAAAACATTTCCTTTTCTTTCTAATGTTATCTGTACAGTATTTTCACATATACAAACAGATTAAGGATTTCCTTAAAAATTTCTTTCCGAATAAAAACTTGGTTAGGAATAAAATCACAGGAAATGTACAAAGATTAAAACACAAAATTAACTGTAAAATATCTTGACTTTGTAAACTGATAAAATTTTAAACATAAAAAACTTAAAAATAGCAGTCATTAGAAATTCACATAAAATATATTTTAGAATAATCATGTTAAAATGTATCTCTAAATAAATAATGAAAATTTGCACAAAAATTATTTTATCTCTCCTGTCTTTTATACTGGAAGACCCAACAGATGTCTCAAATGTTATTTCTCTTACTAGTAAAAAAACGTATTGCATAATTTCATAAAACTTTTTAAAATAATAGTACACTGATAATTAAAAAAAACAGCTCATTTTTACTAAATATTACATTTACTCATTTTTCTTATTTTAAATGCAGTATAATTTTATGTACTCATAACTTCAATAGTAATTTTTTTCGGTATTTAAAGTAAAATAAAGTAATTATAATGAATCAATTCTTTTTATTAATACATAGTTTTATCAAATTATAATTTTTTATAAATGGAAAAAATTAAATTATTATCAAGAAACATATTTTTTAAAATACTCGAGGATAAAAAATGTAGTTTATCTGAATTCTTTACACTTTTGGAAGGAAAATTCAACATTAGAATAGCACAACATGAGATTAAATGTATGTTAGGAAACAAAATTAGGTATACAAACGCCTACTTTGAAGATTAATTATGCTGTTTTCCGTGGTTGTGAGTATTTAATATTAAGGTCTATCTCCTTAGGCTGGAAAGTGGTCGTCGGTATTAATGGTCAATGGGCAGGGCCAAATACCCATTTCATCGGCCTATTCAGCCGTGTATTTTGATCTGATGTATAAACATTCCATTAAAAACAGAAACCTAGCTTAGGTTATCTATGCAGGAGCAATAATAATTTTGAAGCAATCCAAATATGAGACAACGGCGATGGGAAGTCAATAGTGAAGAATCATATGTTGTTCTGTCTAAGCATGTGTTGTTGAGAAGACTGAACTAACTTAGGAAAGTATATGTGTAACAAAATTTAATGGTTACAAAATATTTCTCATTACAATACTTATATATTTTTTAAGAATTAATATCATGATTTTAATAATGTGCTTCAAGACATAAATTCTTTTTGAAATTTAAAATTCCGTCAATTTCTTCATAATTAATGATGTCAATATAGGTCTTATGCTACATATGCAACTAAATTCTAAATTAATCACATTTTTATAGGTATGTGATTTTTTTCAAATAATCACTAAAAATTATTCACAAATATTACCATGAATAGGGACATGTTTTCAGATCTCAAACGTCATACCTTTAACCATTTAGGCTTTATAAATTCTTTGAATTAACCAATTAAAATAATTACTATATTACAGTTATACATAAGAATACAATTATACATAAGTGCGAATCTTATAATGTGTATAGGGCTAAGACATGTATTTATCCGTTAGAAAATGTAAATTTTATTGCTTATGTGCAACAAAATATAAAGTTGTTTAATTGTGATATAAATTTAAGTTATTCAAGCCTCATACGTTATTTCGACACATCCGCTAATAAAAAAATTTATAACTTACATATTTTTAATGCATATAATCAAAATAAATTATTTCGCGGATTTAATACTTTCTCTAATTTGCGAAAGTCGTGTTACAACACGATAGAGGAAAAAATATTAAGAAGAACTTTTCTAAATTACTCTAGATTTGAGTGAAAGACATCATTTGTGTAATTTCACATGTGAAAACTCCGCTATGTTTAACTTGTAGATACATTTGCTGGCTACATGGATTTATCTCATTATTTATTTATTTCACCAAAAGTTCACAGTATACTGAATCTTAGCCAAAATTAGTTATCCAGTGCTCCTGAGTTGGAATTTCTACACACAGCCGTACTTCGAGACACAAGGCATGATTATGTGAATTTTGAAAACTGATATATTTTAAGAACCAGTAAGTGTTGACAGGTTTCTTTATTCTAACAAAATAAGAAAAATAAAAAACGTCTATGCCAATTTTTAGTGTTGCCACATAAAAAATGATAGCTGCAGACATTTAAAATAACAAATGAAGAACATAACATGTTTCAGGAGGATGTATTTCAATTTAATTTGAATGGTAAAAAATGAATGATTTCACAGTGCATTAACGTTTGATAAAACTGGTATTTCAAATAAACATATTAAAATCAAATATTGCTGGTACTACACAATTATTAATCTTAAATACTCATATCATACCTGTTTTATACTAAAATAAAATATAATGACACACTTTTCCGTTTTGCATTACATTTTTAATTATAAGTTACACAAAGAACATAATCCGATGACCTTACAAACATTAAGGATCTTTGTATTCAATCTTTCTAAATAGGGATTTATAAAACAGGTTATATATAAAAAGTAAAACAAATTGTTTTTAATTTTATATTTAACTCAAATAAATTATCCTATTAATCTGAATTAAATTTTAATGATACATTTAATTACGAGAATTAAAGAATTATTTGATTACGAGAATAAAAGTAATGCAAAATATATTGCTTCGTGATATACAAAAGCTAGCTTATAGCAGGCATGTCAAACCCGCAGCATCCTTATGCATTGTTTACGGCAGCCTAATCCTTCCTTATACAATTTTTTAAACATAAAAGTTTTAACTCTTGAAATTTGAACTTTTTGGTTGACACTAGGAGTCTGGCGTAAATTAAAATGTACAGAATATGCCTGTTAAAATAAATTGTTATAAAAAGAAGTCAATGAAAGATTAAAAGGTGTGAATTAAATTTTCATCTTTACTTCCATTTTATTGTTGATGAAATATAATAGATTTCATTATTAAAGTCTAATAGGATTTTTTGCTGAAACAAAACTTTAAATTATTTTAAGTTGCACTTTTAAATTTTTTTATACGTATTTATTTGCAGATAGGTTCCTTAAAGTGTTATTGTTTATTATGCTTATACTGATTGTGTTCAGTAGCTCAGTTATTTACACGCTACGCTCTTTAAAGAAAACTGACAAAAGTCTGATATGTCACGATTAATCGATTAACATGTATCATGTATATTATAAAATGTCTCAACTTCCTCAATGTATTCAGATAATTTTTGACGATTTGCTTTCTGAAAAGTTTTGTTAATTATCTGTAAAAGTACTATTAAATGCACTGTGATTTTGTTTTTTTTTATTATTAAAATTTCATTTTTGTTTTTATAAAAATATAAAATATTTATAACTTAAATTTAAAAATAACTTGAAAAAAAATAATTTTATGGTATATGGTATAATGACATTTAATCTAATAAATATACCATACTTATAACACAGTCGATCCAAAAGTATGTTATTAATGATCTAGGTATAACACGATTTATTAATGATAAAATTATTTCACTAATTTTTTGAACATTATAAACAGCAGTTTAATGGAAAATAGAACATGTGGCCCCGAAAATATAAATTTGGCATTCTTATTTTACAGATTGACAAATAAATGACAAACACATTAGTGTTAGTGGAAGTAGTACTTCTTAATTGACAAATGAATTATAAATGACACTTAATAGAAATATATCTCATCACATATTATATTTTTTATTCTTATAAAATATATTGGTATTAGTAATATCATTATCATGGTATAGATGCTTCTTAACTGCAAAGAAGTATAAATGAAATTCTTATAAACATTGAAGTTTTTTGCTATGAAGTATAATAAAATAACGATATATCACATAATTTTAATTGAAAATGAAGTTTTAAATCAAAAATTGCATTAAAAAATAAGAAAAAGCTATTTATTTTGCTTTTCGTATAAAAATTTTAAACGTAAATGAACGACATGTTGTGTAGTACTATTTACCATACTAGTACTAACTATTTAATAAATATAGTTATTTAAATAAAAGTATGTATCAAATTTTTTAAAATTTACCTTTAGCAAACTTCCTATTCTTTTTTTAAAGAGGTCTGATATTTATTGACTTTCTTAAAACTGAGCTGAAACCTACAGAAAGGGTAAATTGCAAAATAAATAAAAATAAAAGTAAGAACATATGAATTGGATGTATCAATGTTTTTTAAAATAAAACTAATAAAGTTTTCTGTGAATAAAAGCATATTTTAACTATATTATTAATATAATGTTCTATTATGAATATCAAACGACATATCAATCCACGAGCATTCTAATATTAAGTTTAACTAATAATTTCAAATTGAAAAATATTTAAGCTAGTAATCAAAAATGAAAAGCAATAAGCATTGATAATTGCTGACAAATGTTATATTATTTCTAAAGCATGATGCTATCGTCCTGCCATCTATATTATGTAATATAAACTACAATTGTAATTCGATTTTCTTTTGAAGCAAAATGCAGTCAACGAAAATTTTTGAATGTCTTACCAAATCTTTGATGAAACTGTGATATTATAAGTTTGTTGAAATATTTAATTATTTGAGAGCAAATATTAATTTGATGTTCTCACCAAAGACGCAATCAATAACAAAATTTTTCCAAATTTGTATTTAAAGTGTATTTTATTTGTGACCGACATCAAACATGTTGTAGAATAGAAAAAAATTTGAAACCATTTATTTATATTAAATACAATTTTAAGTTCACCTATGTTTAAGTAATTGCTGTTATGTATCAGAAATAATAGTTATATTTAAAGAATTTCATAAATGAAATATTCTACCATTTTCCATGTATTTTATCTACAAACTAAATTAAAAGTACATAATTAAGACTAAATATAATATCATAAGAATCAAAAATAAAAAATGAAAAGTTGAAGTTAAAATATCACCAATAAAGACTTAAATACAAGAATAAATATCTATATTTTCGCTTGTAATATTTGAAAATCGAAAAGTCATCGAAAAAAAGGAACTTTTATAACTTTGACATTTAGAATGCAAATATTTTTTACAGAATTATAATTTGCCAACCACATCATGCTGTGCAACTTGTATTCATAAACTAATTGTACAATTTTATAATGAATATGTATGAGTTAAGAATAAGCAATAATAGAAAATATTTTGATATCGAAATTTTATAATTAAAACAGACTAATGTTACAAAATATTATTCAATGAAGCAAATTAATAAAAACATTCGGTCTAACAAAAATGAACATGATAATGTACAGAATTTTCACAATTTAGAATTATCAATGCCCGATAATATAAACAAGAAGAGATAATTCTAATAATAAATAATTTTAAGGTAGTATGAATTAATTGCAAGCGATAGCTATTTTACAGTATCACTAGAGAAATAAATTATAAATTCATCATTAATTCTAAATTAAATGTTAGTTCTGTATCATAAGAGGTATGCCTGTTTTTATACAAAATTTTAGAAATTAGTTAAATTGTTACTTTGCTTTGCTTATTGAAAAATATTATAAAATAAAGTAAGTAAAGGTTACTTTAGAACATAGATCTAGGTAATAAAATACATAATCTCAAAATTTTCATTAAAAAAAATTTTTTTTTTTTTGATTTAAAACTTTATCGCAAAAAATGTAAATTCATATGATGAAAATTCAGATCAATATCATCTATTAGGTAAGTGCCAAAACCCGATTATTTTTTGGAATGAATTTATTACGAAAATTGGAAAAAGTCTCTTTTGTTATCAAATGATATTAATAACTTTATTACTCATAGTTAAATGAATCTTTAAGTTTAATAAATTAAATTTTGTTGTTAAAAATATGATACAATTGATTAATGAATAAAACATTTATTATGGAAGCATAATCATCACAATTTGAAATTTATTTTTATTGGAACAAACTGATTAATTTAAATTGATGACTTATATCGTAGAATAATTCCTAATGCAAAAAAAGATTCAAATTTAATTTATTTAAATTTTTAGAAGTTTGATGGTTTTTAATATTTGAATAAATTGACATAACTTACAAAAAACACTAAGGTAACTTTCTAAAACTCAATATTTTTAAAAAGAATTTCTTTACAAGCATATAAATTTGGTTTTAATTAAATAATAAATTCGAGATTGTTTAGGGTATTATGAAAATGCACTTACCATTTAACTCCAATTGTTTTAACTCTTGAACATAACACAATCTTTTTAGCTGCTTGAATTCTAGCAAAGTGTCGTTGAGCGTTGAATCTCAACAAAATTTCTGTAAATTTTCCATCTTAATATCTTAATACTAAAATTTCTTAATTCTTTATGCTAACATTCAAGCATGTTATATCAAGAATAATCGTCAGTTAAGTGTTTTTCTTTGATAATATTGCCAGATAATTTTCCCGGCTTCTTTCTGTATCTATCTGATAATTTGGCTGAAACGAAATCATCACTTAGTTGATCGAGCGAAATTTAAATACTTTTTTTATTTCATGTGAACAGCAACCAAACGTCTTTCGAAAGCAATGTACCTTTTCATCTGAAGTATAAAAAATGGTTATGATCACGATTTCAGTTGTTCTAAGAAAATATTTGTACTCGTTACACCGATTATAATGATACATAAAAATGAATTAAAAAGTCGATTTTAATTTGTATAAATTAAAACCTTATCAACATAAGTAATTTGCCATATTATAATATTTAGTGTTTTGTAAACGAATTGTTAAATTTTATTTGTTATGATAGATTGTCTTATAATAAAAATTATTATAAAACATTATATTACAAAAACTTTACAAAGAAATGATTTTTAAAATTGTATAGAAAATCAGTGATTTTTTCAAGAAAGATTATTAATATTTTTAACCAAATTTATGGTTATTATTATACTTCAAAAGGAAATTTTCATATTGATTTTCGAAAATAAATTTGAAATTTACATTTATATATTAAATTCTAAAGGAAATAATATAAAATTATGGGGAGTAACTTTACTTTTAAGGATTTTAATCACAATTAGTCATAGTAATTCAAACTCATGGTCACGTATAAGATAGGAATTCGTAGATAATTTAAAAATATTCTTATAATGCAAAAAAAATGAACTTTGATTAATATATTTAAATTTAAGGATACACACAAACAGGTATAACTGAAATAAGAATTATATTTTACTACAATTTTAGTTCTGAAAAAAGTATTTCATGTTTTATCATAGGTAAATAATGTTGGCACTTTTATGGACAATTTGGAGACAAAAATTTAAAAAGTATCCAGACTTGTATTTATCTTTAAAATTTGACAAAAGCTTTTTGAATAGACAGAAAGAATTATCTTACGGCTTTAATCATTCCTTACAAAAATAATATTTTTTATTACATTCAAAAAAGATATCAGTCTCACAAATAATTAAAAAGTGTAATATGCAAATTTTTGACTTAATATTTTTCAAGCATAAAGAATTTTTATTAAAGAACAAAGGTAATTCTTATACAGATTTAAATTATCACGAATAAAATATTAATATTATTTCAATATGTAAATTGAACGTTTTAAAATATAAAAAATGTCGAAAATAACAATATATGTATTGAATAATCATTTGCTTTTATCCAAATCGTGTTAGTTGAATATAATAGTTCTATATCAATAGTAGCAGTCTGACAAAAACCTACGTCTCATAATTTATTTGTCAAATTTTTAAAGTAAGTATAAATAATAATAAAATTTACTTATATTTTGTAAAGAAAGGCTAATTTTACTTTCAGCTGTACTAATTTTACAAATGAAAAATAAAGTTAATAATTTTCATGCAACATAGCTTTCTAAAATAAATTATCAGTGCATTAAATATAAATAACTATGATAAGCAAAAAGTGACTGTAGAAAAGATAAACCAAAACAGAATTTAAATAAGAAACAAGCCTATGCATTATTTAAACGACTTCACGTGCTGCCATCTGTTGATTAACTATGAAAAATGTTTTAAATAATTTTCAAAGGTTTTAATTAATGTATGTTTAAATGACTAGACAATGAAAAAATTAGGCTTTCATAACAGTGAAAATGAATTATATGCCCATTATTATATATTCAATGTACAATTATGCAAAAATTGATGGTAACAATAGATGGTTTAACGATAATGGGTTTTATTTTCTAAATTTTAGTATTGTTGAAATTTCTTGGAAATTATAAGAAAATGCAATAAAAAATCCATATTAGGTGAACCCATATCGGGTCAAATTTCAAAGAAGTATGTAAGTATGGATCTTGAGAGATCAGTATTCCGAAAACTATTTCTGGCAGCAAGATAATAGCAATCATACGCCTAGGCAATCAAATAGAGACACTGAATAGCTCAGATATAGAGATTGAAGAGGAAAAAGGAAATTATCACACTCAAAATGTTCAAGACTTCAATAAATGTTAAAGATTTGATCTAGTTTAGAGACGAAAAAGAAGAAAAAGCGTTACATTTTTCTGTCAGGATGTGTGGGAGATTTTTATTTTTTAACGTTTAAGGAATCTAACCGAAACTCCAAGGATTTTTGTAAATCTGACGCATACGTGTACTAAATTATCGAAATGTTTTTAAAAAATACTGAGCATCTTAATTATGTATCATAGTATTTTAGTCTTAGATAATGATCCTGTATTATTTTACTTGTATAGTAAATTTTCTACTATAAACTTTATAAATTATATTTACAAGTAAAATAAATATAGTACAATTTTAGTTATAGTTTTTCAATATTAAAAGAAAGATATTAATGAGATGCATATGTGTATGTTTTCATTAAAATTTAATAATGTTTGCTTGCACCTGTCTTACTAGAAGAAATAATATGAATGATTACGCATACTATTACAATAGAAATAGTTGATTTTAATATTATTTTTAAAAAAATTATTTGGAGTATTACATAAAAGTAACTTAATACCTTTGATTTTATATGTTTATTTTTTGTTTAATATGTGACTTTTCATAATTTTTTGAAGAATATTATGTTTTCTCAGATCCTTATTCCGAAAATGATGAAAGATGCACTGCTATTAATAATTGATTGTTTTTCAATGAAGTATGAAACCAATGGATTGAAGATGGTTTACAAGGCTGAGTTACCTGAATTTCAGTTAACATTCGACCTAACAACAGTTCACGACATCATCAAGCTCAAAGGCAACAACTTGTGTTTATAAAAAAAAAATCATGTGAAAAATAAACTAGTATTTGGAGACTAAGTCACGAAATTCAATTGGTTATAGGAATTCTAACGCATGTGCTCTTTGAAGAAAGTGGTTTGCAATAATTTCTAAATCTTCTTCCTCTGAAATAATTCATTAAATATGTAATAAAAGACTTCAGTTGTTTAAATCCACTAGATATGCATTTCATTGAGTTCTTTAGAAATACAATTTGTATGGATTCACTTAGATAAAATATGTCTGTAAAGTAAAAGACACCTCTCTTTTTTACATAGATAATCATAAAACAAAAATTTATATTCATTTTGAAGATTTTTTCAAATCTGTAAGCGTATAAATCTTGATTTATGATCTGATTTTCCCTTTAAACTAGCTGGTACATTTATCTGTTTTCACTGAGTATTTTGTATGCAAATAATCGTCAAAATTGTTGGTTTTTGTTTTTCCTGCAAAATTATTTATCTTATAAACATGTGGTTAAGGAATTATTTAATCATTTTTTTATAAATTTTGAACTTACCGTAAAATATTCATTAAAATTTATTAAGGTTTTAACTAAAATAAAATACACACACACACAGCTGTAATAGTAAATATTTCATAAGTATTAAACAAAAGGGATTTTTTAGTATGCATACTTATATATAAACATACATGCATAATTCAAGTTGTAACATCTAAAAATGCACTTCTACATCTGTTACGATAAGATTTGATGATTCTTTCAATACTATATTGTTTTTCTTACAATATTACAATGTTATATTGTTTGTATCTTCTATAAATTTCATGATAAAATAGTATTTTCCACCTAGTAGTACATTTCTGTCAAACGTTAGAAGACTTTTTTCATCTGCTTTTGTTCATAGTCAACATTCGCTTCCATACGAAAGAGATTATATAAATGATTTCAACTGATGTCTTACTTTTTGAGTAACTTGAAGTAGATTCTCGTTAAAATGTGATTCCTGAGAACAAAGATAATGTAAGTGTTTCAGCCATATTTTGTTTTCGCTAAAAAAGAAACTCTCTGGAGAGATAAAAAATCAAAACGAACGAATAGCATCTGATATCAACATTTTGTAAATAAAGCAATGCATTATATGATATAAAAAAACATTTGTTTGCAGCTCTGATCACGGAGTTTCAAAACAAAAATACAACTGCCATTAAAAATAGCACCATTAGTTTAGATTTATTATTATACATTAAGGATAGCATAGTTTAAGGCAATGCAGTTGCCTTCAGAGATGGAGATTTTTCACTTTTGGCCTTGACAATAGTCATGTTGCTTTTAAATATCGTACAGTATTGCTTGAACTGCTAGAATACAGACATAGAATACTTCACGTATTATTATGAGATCCTGACGTTTCTTGAATTATATGTTATGTAATCATAATCATAATCATTATCATAATTGATATGAGACCAATTCTTACTATATGCTTAGAAATTATTATCTAGATAATGCTGCTATTTTATGACCTTATCTTCATTGCTAGAAATATTAAAAGGGTTTGAAGAATGTATTGATACAATAGAACATCTCCTCAGGGCTTTCTCTTTCCAGGAATTTGAAACAGTACTGAACACACTTTCAGGAATATATGAAATCTTAATTGCAGTACATTCAAAATTAAGAATTTTTCTGCACTTATTCTGTATTTTAATATTATTTGGTATGTAAGGATACATACTAGCATATAATGCATAATTCAATCGAATAAGATTCCCTATCTCTTCACAATAAAGATTTTCTTCGCTAATTGTAGGATTATTCCGTATGAACATGTATTAAGTTTATATTGTCATCCTTGTGAGCGAAAGCAAAACTACTAAAGCCATTATGATTAAGTTATATGAAAGGGTTAAGAACCTAGTTCTTATATTTGAAATATATTTTTCAATTAATATTGAACACTTTTTATACGTTTTGGTATCTTGCTTAAAATATTCATGATGATAGTTTTTGATGCCTGTGCATTTCTAAACAGGTTCCAATATATTAAATAAGAGCAGTCAAGGTATGGGCTAAAATTATCATAAATGAACTCATTTATAAAGCGGATGATAATCTGATCTTTCTTGGAAGTTTGCATAATTGCCTAATTTAATATTTGTCAGTAAGTGACAGAAGAAACTATTGCATTCCTAAATTGAATTAGAACAAATATTAAGGAGATCTAATAACGATTTACATTTAATTAAGTACACTACTGTCCATTAAAATTGCTACATCAAGAAGGCGACATGCTAAAGACGTGAAGTTTATACGAAAGGAAGAAGGTGCTGTGATATGCAAATGATTAGCTTTTCAGCGCATTCAGACAAAGAAGGCGCTAGTAGCGACACCTACATTGTGTTTAAATGAGGAAATTGTTCATCCGGTTCCTCATACACAAATTGCATTTGAACGTTGTTGCCTGGTGAAAAGTTGTTGTGATGCCTTGTGTAAGAAGGAGAAATGCGTACCAGCAGGTTTCTGACTTTGATTAAGGTCGAATTGTAGCGTACCGGGATTGCGGTTTATCTTATCGCAGTATTGCTGCTCGCGTCGGTCGAGTTCCAATGACTTTTAGCAGAATATGGAATCGATGGGTTCAGGACGGTAATACGGAACGCCATGTGGGATCTCAACGGCCACCTATCACTAGCTGTCGAGAAGACAGGCATATTATCCGCTTGGCCGTAATAGATCGTGCAACCACGTCACGAGCCTTGAGTCAAGAAACGGGGTAGTTTGGAAGACAACAAGTGTCTGCACGAACAGTTCGACGACGTTTGCAGTAGCATGGACTCTCAGCTCGGAGACCATGGCTGCGGCTTCCCTTGACGCTGCATCATAGACAAGAGCGCCTTCAATGGTGTGATCAACGACGAACCTGGTCGCACGAATGGCGAGACGTCATCCTTTCATATGAATCCAAGTTCTGTGTACATGCTGTACACAGAACTTGGATTCATCGCATGATGGTCGCACCCGTGTTTGGCGGCATCGTGGTGAACGCACACTGGCAGCGTGCATTCGTCATCGTCATACTGGCCCTTTACCTGGCATGATGGTATGGGGTGCCATTGGATATACGTCTCGGTCACCTCTTGTTTTTATTGACGGTGCTTTGAACAGTGCACGTTACATTTCTGGTGTGTTACGACCCGTGGCTCTACCCTTTATTCGAGCCCTGCGAAACCCTACGTTTCAGCAGGATAATGCCCGACCGCATGTTGCCGGTATTGTACGGACCTTCCTTGATACGGAACATGTTCGGCTGTTGCCCTGGCCAGCACATTCTCCAGATCTTTCACCAATAGAAAACGTCTGGTCAATGGTTGCCGAGCGACTGGCTTGTCACCAAACGCCAGTCACTACGGTTGATGAACTGTAGCATCGTGTTGAAGCTGGATGGGCATCTCTGCCTGTACATGCAATCCAATCTCTGTTTGACTCAATGCCCAGGCGTATAACTGTTGTTATTACTGCCAGAGGTGGTTGTTCTGGGTACTGATTTCTCAGGATCTATCCAGCCAAATGTTTTGAAAATTTAATCACTTGTTATTCCTAGTATAATATATTTGTAAAATAAACATCATTTTGTTATCTGCATTTCTTCCTGGTGTAGCAAATTTAATGGCCAGTAGTGTACATTGAAGCAAATTATCAAATACATTAACTGTTTCATTAAACCCGATTAACTTAGTAGTGCGTTAAGCTTTTTATTGACAGCTAAATTTTATCTGGCATTCGACCTAGGAACCAATTTGCATTTTTATTAGTACCAAATCAATCCACTGACGAAGTTTATATAATATACTCGAGAATTAAGAATTAAATTTATCAGGAAATTTTTATCAAAAAATTAAAAAAGCTGTTGCTTTAATTTAGAAAATACATCTTGTACATTAAACTTTATTATTATCCATCTTGTACATATAACTTGTTACATTTTTTTCAAATGCAAAAGTAAAATTGTTGTAAGAGTGCTTACATTGTTCATATATTTCACATGTTATTGCATTAGAACAACAATTTATGTTCAACTATATTTAAAATTCTTTTTTTTTCTTGAAATGATATTTTTTATACACTACTGGCCATTAAAATTGCTACACCAAGAAGAAATGCAGATAACAAAATGATATTTATTGGACAAATATATTATACTAGAAATAACAAGTCATTAAATTTTCAAAATGTTTGGCTGGATAGATCCTGAGAAATCAGTACCCAGGACAACCACCTCTGCCAGTAATAATAGCAGTCATACGCCTGGGCATTGAGTGAAACAGAGATTGGATTGCATGTATAGGTACAGATGCCCATGCAGCTTCAACACGATGCCACAGTTCATCAACCGTAGTGACTGGCGTTTGGTGACGAGCCAGTCGCTCGGCAACCATTGACCAGACGTTTTCTATTGGTGAAAGATCTGGAGAACGTGCTGGCCAGGGCAACAGCCGAACATGTTCCATATCAAGGAAGGTCCGTACAATAACAGCAACATGCGGTCGGGCATTATCCTGCTGAGACGTAGGGTTTCGCAGGGCTCGAATAAAGGGTAGAGCCACGGGTCGTAACACACCAGAAATGTAAAGTGCACAGTTCAAAACACCATCAATGCGAACAAGAGGTGACAGAGATGTGTATCCAATGGCACCCCATACCATCACGCCAGGTGATGGGCCGGTATGACGATGACGAATGCACGTTGCCAGTGTGCATTCACCACGATGCCGTCAAACACGGATGCGACCATCATAATGTTGTACACAGAATCTGTATTCATCTGAAAAGATGACGTCTCGCCATTCGTGCGCCTAGGTTGGTCGTTGATCACACTATTGAAGGCACTCTTGTCTATGACGCAGCGTCAAGGGAAACCGAAGCCACGGTCTCCGAGAAGAGAGTCCATGCTGCTGCAAACGTCGTCGAACTGTTCGTGCAGACACTTGTTGTCTTCCAAACGACCCCGTTTCTTGACTCACGGCTCGTGACGTGGTTGCACGATCCATTACGGCCAAGCGGATAATATGCCTGTCTTCTCGACAGCTAGTGATAGGTGGCCGTTGAGATCCCGCATGGCGTTCCGTATTACCGTCCTGAACCCATCGATTCCATATTCTGCTAACAGTCATGGGATCTCGACTGACGCGAGCAGCAATACTGCGATATGATAAATCACAATCCCGGTACGCTACAATTCGACCTTTATCAAAGTCAGAAACGTGCTGGTACGCATTTCTCCTTCTTATACGAGGCATCACAACAACTTTTCACCAGGCAACAACGTTCAAATGCAATTTGTGTATTTGGAACCGGCTGAAAAATTTCCTCATTTAAACACAATGTAGGTGTCGCTACTGGCGCCTGCTTTGTCTGAATGCGCTGAAAAGCTAATCATTTGCATATCGCAACACCTTCTTCCTTTCGTATAAATTTCACGTCTGTAGCATGTCGCCTTCTTGGTGTAGCAATTTTAATGGCCAGTAGTGTATTATCAACTTTTATTCAAATTTTCAAATATTATTTTTAAATATTATTTTTATAATATTTTATTATTATTTTTTTAAAATATATTTTTATAACTTAAATGTGTATATCATAAAAACTTTAAATTATATGTTGAAACAATTTCGTTTTCATCCAAACTATTACTCCAAAACAAAGAATTAAGATTTCTATGATATTTTTAGCATTTATAATAAATATCTTAAGAATTGATAAGGTTTTTTATTATATTTTTCAATAAAATTTTAAATTAATTACAGTCTAAAACTGCGATAAATAATTTAAAATGCCATAAATTATTCGTCATATTTTTTCTAACCTTATTAAAATCCACGTCATAAGAATAATATTGAAATTTGAAAAAATTATGACGAAGTTTTCATTTCTCCCAAATCCTGATCTAAAATATGGCTATAATTTTAATAAATTACATATTGATTTTTTTTCAGTCAAAAGAAAGAAAACATATATTTCATAGCTTTAAAATTTGTATTTGTAAAATTTTTTTATTAAAAATTTAAACATATCAATAGTAAATTCTTAAAAATAAATTGAACTGAATGTAAATATAATTTAAATACAATAATTGATTGTTTAATCTAAGAAAAATGTTTTCATTCTTTTGCATTTTATATCATGTTGATAATATTCAAACTTTTAAAAATACAGGATTCCACTTTCAAAGTTAAATAATTTACAGTTTCTCCAAGAATCATTTCTTTTTATTGATCATTTGTTTTTAAGTACCTTAATTTAAATATTACTTGAACCATAAATAAATTTTGAAAAGTCTCCACTTCAGAGATATTCACTAAATATTTACACTATGGAATGACAAATACTTTCTTTCTTCCGAATTTATATAGTGTTTATAAGGTAATATGAATAGTTCAATTAATTTGCTCGTATATTTTTCCATTTAAATACATAAATAAATTATACAAATATGGTAATTTATTTATATATTTTCAAATTTACTAGTAGCCAATCGCAAAAAATTTCGCATCGATAATTTACCGAGATAAAACTCAGTTTTGGATGAAATCTTTATGTTTCCTTTCATTATATATACTCTATACTAATTACTTACACCTTGTTTTAAAAATATCATTATTTTCTTTTAATCTATTTTATACCTTTAGGAAATTTATTCATTTTTGAACCAGATTTATTAAATAAATTTAATATTTTCTTAAGCTCCTTTATTAAATAAGATTTATTTAATAAAGGAGTTTAAGAAAATATTTTCTCCTTACTTTAAATCAAATGACAGATATATTTAAATTAAGTTTCAGTTTTAAAATTCCTTTTGAATGGATACATGTATCAACTTTGTTTTGAGGCATTCCTCAAATATAGATTGTGTTATCCCCTTATCTTAATTTTTACAAGGTTAAAAATTAACTTTTAATGTATTTTAAAAATAAAGTTAACATCCATTATTAAATATATTTTCAAGTTATAATAAATATGCTATATTAATTACTGGGCGATTTTTTTGAAAAAGAGAACCGCATGAAGTGCAAAAGTTAATTCATTTATGCTTTTAAAGTTTGAATTATTCTTAAAAAAATTATATTTTAGTAATATTTGTGTAGTTTCATTTGGTTTAAAATCTCGATAGAAAAACAAACTTCTTTAGAAAAATAATTGTCAAATATAGGTTAAAAAACTGTTTTTACTAAAAATATTTAAATTATAATCGGCTAAGATTCATTTAATAAACATAAATAAAATTTCTCGGTGAAATATTACCAGGAAATTTTATTTATGTTAAAAGTGTACTTTTTAAGTTTAATTTTCAGTGCGTGAAAACATATAAAAAACGTGTGAATTACATTTTGTATCTCTAAATATAGCAACAAAATGTTGCTTTCTATTGAGAATTATTTTTTTTTCATTAAAGTAAAACCAGGGAGAAAAATATTTTATTAAATTCATACATATTTATATTATTATACAAAAGTATTTATTAAGATAAATATGCATTGTTAACGAAAAGTTGACAAATTTTTGAAAAATTAAGTATATATTCAAATATGAGAAAAAATGACACTACAGTGACAAATTTTGAATGTTTTCTAAAATGATAACAGATAAAGCAATAAACGGAAATAGTTTAATTATTTCTCAATTCAATTGGCTAAATCATGCATTTTTCCAGATAACAGTCCCGACTTTTCTTTAATCACATTAATTTTCCAACAGTGACATGTGAAATGAAGCAAAACTTTCCAGAGTAACAGATAACGAATTCAGTATTATTTCGAATTGCATTATCACGCAGTTTTTGGCACATTATTATTGCAGTTTTTGGCCGTAAACCAACGATTTCTTTCAGAAAAATGCCTCCATGACTAATAATGTTGGAATTGATTATTTAAGCTCGGGAGTTTAGTACCACGAGACCCGCCCAAAACTTGTAGTTATTTGGATCATGAACAGTTTTCCTCCTAATCCAGCTTCCTTTTCTAGACAGTCTTGATAAATAGTGAGATTCACGACGGAAACGGTAAGGACGGTATGCGACTTTGCCCAATCAACACATCATTTGGTACTTCCAAAAGGAAGGAAGGATACAGAAGAAGCATCGGACTTTTGTTTTCCAAAACGAACTGCAAAAGGAAGGACTGAATCTGAAATCAAATTATGCATAAACTAATAATAAAATATTAAATTATATTTATAAATAAAGATATTTAATAAGAAACTGAATTTTTAGAGACAGAAAATATGTGTAATAATTTTTGGTATTAGTCCTCTTGCTCAAGCTATCTAAATCTTATTACTTAAAGATGATTACATATATATTTAACGGTTAAACTTAATTGCATAAGTATAAAATAGAAATAAATTTGAAAAATGAACAAAGAAACTAAAATGCTATTCAACATAATATCTTTATGCAGTACTGAAAACTATGAGTCTTTACCATAAGATTACAAAGCTGATTTAAAGAGCAAAGTAACTTTGTGAATGTGTATTTTAAACTTTCTTTGAGAATACAGACTTTTAAAAATATAAATTCAAAGGATTTTTTCTATAAAGAACAGCGATTAAACGTTTTGACGGCTGAACCTAAAATTTACTACATAAATCTTTTATTTCTTATATTTTCTAAAGCATTTTAAGAATTTTAGACTTTAATGTTAACTTACTTTTAATTTGTAGCAATTGTTGTTTCAGCAAATTTCCTTACGCATTATTTCAAAATTTTTTAAACTGTGAATAAGAGAGTAGTTATTATTGTCAAATGTAATTATTAATAATAATTTTAATATAATTAAATGCAAATTTAAAACTATAAGATCATCGTAATTGAACTGTGAAATATATGTGGAAGATCCTAGGTTCTATCCAAGCCGTTATTCAGAAACAGAAGATGGAAGTTACTCTTCTGAAAACTAATTCCTAATTCCTAATTTGTTTCTTTGAGACCCATGAATAAAAAGAACACGATAAATAACAAAAAACCTTTGCAGGTAGGAAAACACAGTGTGAACTAGCTAGTTTACACCGTGCAACAAAAACACAATGTTGCATGTTTTGATCAATTTGACACCAAATTTTTAATTAATATCTCCCGATACTTTCCGGATTGAAGATTTATGGTAATATTTTTCTATACGAGGATAACCCGATTGAGAGCTACAGATTAAATTCAGAACACAGTGGATGTTAAAAATGCTTACAACGTCTTTTAGCAGTTAAGACTGTCTAGTATGTGGAGTCAATTTTACAAATTTAATATTATAATTTTACATGCATTGTGGATTAATAAGTAAAATGTGAAAAACACATGGCAAAATAATCATGTATTTCAGTTATTTTTGTAGATGTTTCTTATTTATATATGTAATATATATATATGTAATATATATATATATATATATATATATATATATATATATATATATATATATATATAT
>JAPDSC010053470.1:989911-1006685 GCA_026290005.1 Latrodectus geometricus | reverse complement strand
TATATATATATATATATATATATATATATATATATATATATATATATTGTAAAAAAAATGTCTTCTGATGTAATGTTATAATTAATCGATAAGCACAAAGATGTGCTTATCGATTAACAAAAGTGTATTAAACCTTTGATGAGCATCTAAAAGATCTTTGAGGCCTGATACATTTTTAAAATGTTGCATGTTTGGATCAATTTGACATCAAATTTTTAATTAAATTCTCCCGATACTTTCAGCAATGCATACATAATACTTTCATGTAAGGATCATTATTCCCCTCTCTTCTACGATAAGTATCTATGTTGGATGGTAAGGGTATTGAATTTCCTCTCACGTATCTTCTACTCACAAGTATTCGACACTTAAGTTGAAATCGATCTGACGAAGTACTCTTGTTAAGGAAGTTATATATCTGTATCTAGTTCATCTCCGTTACTATGTATATGCTCTTATCATTCATCTCAATTACCTATGCAGTAAGTTTTAGTCAATGGATATTAAAATAAATTATATGCGTCTCAAACAATCATTAATTAAAAGTACAAATATTCAACTAAACTGTCCTTAGATAATTTTCAATAACATCTTGTAATACTTTCCATTAAATTTAATGTCGTGCTTAAAGTGGTTTATAAATGATCTGAGTTATAAATTATTTTAGAAGAAATTTGAAACCCTTGAAATTAATTTCAGTTAACTCAAATAGTTCCTGCCGTATTAATTTTAAGTTGCAGCAATAGTGGGAATCGAAAATCTGATACAACATTTAAATTTAGCGATATTTACAGAGTAAAATAAGGCTACGTTTTTCTCCTGTTAATCCAATAATAGAAAAAAATTATCATATTATAAGTTCAATTTTAAAAGTAATTTTCTAAGTTATGACTTAAATAAATGTTTGTGAATAAAATTTTTGGAATTTGTATATTTTAATAACCGTAAATTTACTCAGTAAAAAGAATTTTTTATTATAATGATTATTAAATTTATGTAGTTTCTGAAAATTCTTCAATATTTATCGAGAAAAGCTTTAGATGACTTAACTAATGATAAAAGTATATATTGATTGTTGTAGTTTTATGAATTTTACTATAAAAATTATTAATTAAAGAAATCTTTCATTAAATAAAAACACCCCTGAAGTTTATTTTCTATTTTTATAACTATAATTAAAATTATAATTTAATAACAGTAAAAAGAATTACACTTCATCTTCCTCTATTTTTTTAAGATAAATTTTGTATTCATCAATAATGAAATGCTGATGTTAAAAAGGAGAAAAAGAGATGTTAAAGAATAATATAAAAATAGGCTTTCATTATTATACGTTCTTTAAACTTGAAATATTTTAAATAAAATTATTTATATATTGTCAATTTTATGAAATATTTTTAAAATATTAAGAAATCAGATCCTTGTTATTGAAGATGGTTCTAAGTTTCAAAGAAAAAAGAATTTTGTAGGCACCATATTGATTCCTTTAAATGATGAAAATATAAAGTATGAACTTGCGTTTACTGAGAAATTAGTGCACTAGTGTTTTGGAAACTTATAAAGTTAAATATTCCAACATTGTGATTTTTTGTTACATAGTAAAATTTATTACGAAATTAGAACAGATACTACAGAAGCAGAAAATTTCATTTTTCAAAAGGGTGTTAAAAATAGCAATTCTATTCTAAAAAATAGTTAAAAATAACGTAATTCTGTAGCTGTATAAAAGGATGAAAATTCAAGATAAGAAATTATCTTGAATTTTCATCCTTTCATACAGCTGTATCATTCTAGAATGCTGTAACTCTATATTTCAAGTGAAAAGTACTTTCGTTTTATGAGGTGTTTAATTAAATTAATTGCGATAAAGATCTTATTAATCATGTACAGGAAATCATTTCTATAGTTTTCGCAAGTATTTCATTAGTGTTAATTGTAAAAATGTAAAATATATGTGACAAAGGACTTCAACACTGATGTGAAACTTAGTGAATGTTTTATGCCAAGGCAGAAAACAAGTTATAAATTAAGAGCAAAAATGAATGTTTGATATATGTTACTATATTTCTGATTAATTTATTTATTTTAAAAACTTATATATATTATCAATTTATAAATTCAAAGAACACAAAAAAATTCGAAATCTTCAGACAGATGGGATAAACATTATATAAAAAGCCACTCTCTAAGCTGAACTTTCAATAAGAATTAATTATTCGGGTCTGATTTATTATTTATTACTTCTAATTATTATCTTTAATTAGCTTTCATTTTTTGCTACATTTTTCAAAAACTGTTATTCTAAATTCTTTACAAGAATTATCTGTAAGATAACATATTTGAAACATTTTCTGAACACATTACTTCAAAAATATTTTAACATTTATACACAAAACACTGACTTTGAAGAAATGGAGCAATAAAGAATTCTTTCCTATTTTAAAATTGCATAAGTGATATTTCAGGATAAACAACTATTATTTATCATGTAATATCTATTTTAAGTCTTTATCGTGTAATATAATTTCTAATTTTGAACTCATTAATAAATAATTATTACAGGAAGAAATTTTTCTTATATAGCAACTTTTAAGTATTTCCAGTATTCATACACATTATTTAATAATCGTGACTATTAATCTTTCTCAATATATCTTAATAAAAATAAAGCTTTGAAGATTATAGCTTCATAAGAGTAAGATTTTTTTGATATTTATTGAATTAATCCATTAAAATTCAAAAATGTGAAAGATTTAAAATTTATTAAACTTATTTTCAATCAAGGAAATTGTTGTAATATATTTTTTACTGATAATGTTAGAAATAAAGAATTATTCGAACATTTTTAAATGGATTTGCATAATTTAAAAATGTTGCTGCATTGTTCATTTTGGTGAATTATTCACAGATAGCATAAAGGATTCTTTCAAAAACAATTTTTCTTTTTCGACCTAGTTAAAAGCTATGATTATAAAAACAAAACCGTATAATTTTATGATTATGATCTCTATTTTGAGAGTTCTGGTCAATGTGAGACCAATATTTAACTACTTGAACATTTGCAAAATTTTTGAATGTTTTAGATTATCCTTAGAGAATTGTTTTAGAAATAAAATTTGAGTATATTAAGGGGTTTCAGATTTCTATAATGGAATAATTAAAATCAATATGCATAATTTAATAATCTGTTTTCTTCGAGCAACAATGTGGGATAGAGTTAACTTTTGTGAATGTTATATATGAAGTTATGAGCTAATATATAAATAAATTATATGTATTATTTCTGACACACATACACTCATTAAATATTTAACTATTATAAAATATTTGTAACTTTAAAGATTCGTTAATAATTGAATATCATACTATATCATATTGGAAATAATTATTAAGCTCAAATATTTGCAAAAATTTTCTTACTATTGTTTCTTTTGTGAGTAAATATAGCATGTTTATATTTAAATTCCCCCCTGTAAGCAGTTTTCTACAGCTGAAACGGAAAAGGAGAGAATTGATACATTATTTAATATATATATACTATTAAGGAAATTTGCTTGGATAATTTTATTTCTTAAATAAAGTAATCTCAGTAAATTTTCTATTACAATTATCATTCCTTATATAGAGTCTTGCTCAGAGATATGATAAATATAAGAATAATTGATACAAAAAAACAATAAGTGAGCTATAAAGAATGTGTTGACAATTTCAACAATTTAGAGCAAGTTTTAATCAGTAAAATATAAAAACATGAAAAGCAGTGGACATGCATTGATTCTCAAAATAAATCCAAGGTCTTAGATAAGTACAAAAAAGAAAAATGTTATACAAAGTAGCTCTGAATCTATAAATAGTTTATGATATTTCTCTGTGTCTTCCAAAGTTGATTGTTTGACTCAGATTTATCAACATTCATCAATAGCTTATTTTCATGTAAGAAATAATTGCTTATATTCCTATCACACAGTAATTAAATATCAGTGTCAGGACATTCTGCAAGCATTTATTGCATCCTAAAAGTTGGCAGATATAATTCCTAACACTGGATTATGCATTTATAATATTGTATGTCTATATTATACTCACACCATCTTCAAAAGAATACTTCTCATATGCGTATATTATTAGCAGTTCTTTTGGATCATGACCAACTTAATTGTTGAATATCACTTTTAGTGATTTTGATTAAGCGGCTACTCAAAATATTGAGATATTAGTCAATTTGAGAACTTTGTTATATTTCATGTGCAACTACATCACACTTGTTACGATCTGTTGGTAAAAACATGGCCCTATGTCGAAATATTTTGCCGGTATACGATACAGATTAGTCTAAGCAACTTTTATTACTGTATTCATGATTAGCAACTAACTATCTTATGACATTTATTCATTATTTTTCCTCATTTCTATAAACTGAGCTGCTTTCATTATATTTAGGCCAAGTTTATATTTTTTTTTCTCTAAGCCATTATATTTATTTTGATGATACTGTGGTCAAAATCTTGACAAGAATATAAAAAATATTCTTGCATTTTGTATTAGTTAAATTTACTGCTTTAAAACTTGAAAAATGTGCTAAAATACACATTTAAAATGAATTTTCATTGTGTTTGTGTAAAACTCCTTGAGTGCATCTCATATATATTCCATATATCAAATTTCAAATTAACTAATTTTTCTATCAGGATGATTCCCATTAATACTGATGATTTAAGTTTGTAAATTTATTAATATTAGGTTGGGGAAAAAGTAATCCATTATTTTTTTGGTAGACGTCTGTAGTGATCGATATCTCGTGAGGTATCTATCAAACAATTTCAGATTTATGCTCGTTGGAAAGGTGACATTTGACACTAAAATATCCTCTTGCGGTTTTTTGTTTGATTAATTCAGTTACGAATACAAGGTTTTAAAAATGAAACAACAAACAAAAACAACAAACAGAAAATTCGATACATTTTCGTTTTTCTCTTGTAACGGCGAAAAAGATAGCCGGGTGGCTAAAATTGTGAAAGGTGTTTATCGTCCTATATAACAGGGCTTTTTAAACTGTGGGTCGCGACCCTCAGGGGGGTCGCAAGGATCTGATACTTTTCAATTATTATAAATAAAATTTTAAAATTAGTATACACACTACGTACAAATATAAATACAAATAAAAATCATACAAAATACTATTGTAGTTTTATTATAACTATTTTTTGAAAAAAGTGGCAATGCAAAACTGTTATGTAGGGCCTATAAATGAAAATATGGAAGTAGCATTTAAAATAATAAATACAACGCGCTCCTCGATTTTCAACTGAACGTTCGACATTGATGTCTGGCCGCCAGCGTCAGTGTTTGCAAGATAACTTAGTGATTATAAGTACCCAGACGCCGCGTCACCTTACAGCTTACACATACAATACGGAAGCATAATCAAGCTAGGCTAGGCGAATCGGCATATTATTTTTATAAAAGAATAATAAAAAAAATTAAATGAAAGCTTCTTTTTCGGCGTCTTTGTGATACGGTGCCTTTGTGCGTTGCACACTTTAAACACGTCATGCGTCGGGGTTGATCTGATCGTAATTTGTTGTCATTGCACTGGTAAAGATTCGAGTGTAGTTATTTTTCTGTTTGTACTTCAGTTTGGACTCAGCTTTGTCTTCGTAGTGACATGTGTGTATTTACTGTGTAATTTTCAGTTGGTGTTTTTAATTATTACGTTAAAGTTCAACTACATTTTGTTTAATTATTTATTATTATTTAACCATCATGGATAAATGGCTAATTAAAATTTCAACTAATAAGTCTGCCACACCGTCACAACCAAGTCGCAGTGCTTCAAATCCGACTTCTAGCAAAACAAAAAAAAAGAAAATATGACGAATCATATTTGCAGTATGGCTTCACATGCTCTTCTCACAACAATGAAGAACAACCAGTGTGCTTAATTTGCAAAGAAGTTTTGGCTGCAGAAAGCATGAAACCGTCGAAACAGCAACGACATTTGAATACTAAACATGCAACGTTATCCAAAAAGCCAATAGAATATTTTGAGCGTCTTTTGCAAACATCAAATAAAGAAAAGAACACTTTGGAGAAGTATGTTACTTTGAATGATAAATATCTATTGGCATCGTATGAAGTTTCGTATTTGATAGCAAAAACGAAAAAGCCTTTTACTATTGGAGAGCAACTTTTACTACCTGCAGCTATAAGAATGTCTGAAATTGTTCATGGAAAACAGTATGCTGCTGAAATTAGTAAAATTCCATCATCAAATGACACTGTGTCCAAAAGAATTTCAGACATTAGCAATGATCAATTTCAACAGCTTCTTATGAGGCTTAAAGACAGCTCAAAGTTTGCAATACAACTGGACGAGTCGACAGATATTTCAAAAATGGCACAGTTGTTACTTTTTGTAAGATATATTTATGAGGGAAGCATTCATGAAGATATACTGTTTTGTCGTCCTCTGGAAGGTCATACTCGTGGAAAAGATATATATAAAAAAGTAAATGAGTTTTTTGAAAAAGAAGGATTAAATTGGAAAAATTGTGTTAGTGTGTGCACGGACGGTGCTGCAGCACACTGGCTATCAAGATCAGCAGTTATGCAGTTAGGTGGCTATCAAGATCTTGGTTTTACTCGGTTTTACAGCATGACCGGACAAGATCTTGGTTTTACAGCATTTGTTAAAGCTGGAAATGATCATATTACATTTACACATTGTATGATTCACCGAGAGGCACTTGTTGTTAAAAAAATTGCACCAGAATTAAACACTGTGCTTTTTGATGCAGTCAAAATCATTAACTTTATTAAAAGTCGAGCACTTAATAGTCGATTGTTTAAAAATTTGTGCATTGATATGGATTTGGATTATACAAGTTTATTGCTACATGCTGAAGTTAGGTGGCTATCAAGAGGTCGAAGTTTGAAACGATTATTAACTTTAAAAGATGAAGTTCGTATATTTCTAACAGAGCAAAATTCTAATTTGGCCGATTATTTTCACGATAATTTATGGCTTCTCAAGCTATGCTATTTGGCAGATAGTTTTGATAAAATCAATGATATGAATTTATCAATGCAGGGAGTCTGCGTTAATATGTTTATGTTAAAAAATAAACTTGAGGCCTTTGTTAAAAAAATTCTTATATGGAAGAACAGAGTGGAAAGGGGATCACTCGAAATGTTTCCATTTACTGACGAGTATATAATTAGTAACAATATTTCAAAAAAAGATACTCCTATAACAAAAATTACAGTTAATCATTTGAAGGATATGGAAGTTTACATGCATAGGTATTTTCCCAATGATATCGATACACGACAATGGATTTGCAATCCATTTTCAATTGAAATGGAAGAAATTAATTTTTTAAACTTAAAAGCACAATAAGAATTTGCCGAATTAACAAGTGATACTACCTTGCGACTCAGATTTTCTCAAGTGCCTGTGCATGAATTTTGGATAGAAATCAAATCAGAATATCCCCTACTATCGGAAATGGCAATGAACAAATTACTGCCATTTTGTACAACATATTTATGTGAATCAGCCTTTTCCACATTAACTTACATAAAATCAAAATACCGTTCAACTTTAATAAACGTTGAAAATTTATTACGATCTGCACTAACTCAAATTGAGCCAAGATTTAATTATTTGTGTAAAAATAAACAATCACATCCGTCACATTAACATCAAACATTAATATTGTTTGATGTTAATAATATGTTTTTATTAAAAAAATTGTTACAAAAGTTTATCTTTTCTATTGAATATATAGATATAGTTTTATGTTTTCTTATAAAAAAATTGTTACAAAAGTTTATTTTTTCTATTGAATAAATATATATATAGTTTTATGTCATTCTATTTATTGTGTTTTATTACGACCGATATCCCGTCAACGTTTCCAATTATGTATATGTGAAATGAATGGGTATGTATTCTTTAATCCTTATTTTATTTACATTGTAAAATAGTGCGATATTACATCTACATCTACGGTTAATATATATTTCATTATATGGAGGAGGGGGTCGTTTAAAATTTCCTAAGCTTGAAGGGGGTCGCTATATAAAAAAGTTTAAGAAGCCCTGCTATATAAGACTGTAACAACCAGTTACGTACAATTTTTGTTTCATCGATTCCGTTCAGGTATTTTTGATGTTAGAGATGCACCTCGCAAGTCATACAGCATCGTCGAAAATGTCTATAAAATATCAAAAATGATCGATGTTAACCGCATGTCAGCAGTCGTAACGCGCAAGACCTAAAAATCTACATGAAAGCTGTTTTAAACCTTTTTACAAAGTGAATCCAAAAGAAGTTACATAAAGTTCACGTAAAAATAATGAATTTCCTTTTCCCCGACTTAATATTTTAATTTTTAAACCAAAAATTTAAAAAAAGTTTCAAAACTTAATTTAAGAAATTGAAGGAAATTCCTGGTATTTCACTTGTTTTAAAATTATTGAAAAGAACAATAATTACAAATGCTTTTAATTATTTGAATAATAATAATTCTAGCGTCTTGCTGTTAACAGCAATATTTGTAGTTTGGTGAAATTTAAAAATATGGCGCAACACTCATTTATTAAATGCAATTATAATGTAAATTTATTTTCTATTTTATTCAGTTAATGTAAAACTGATTTAATATCAGAAGCAACAGTTATTTTATAAAAATACATATCATTTCAAAATTTTTTCTGAATCGACTGTGACAAATAATTAATTTGTTATCAATAATTTTTAAAAGTCTCTTTTATATAATATGTTTCTTATAAATGTTATTATGCAAACATTTAATAAGTTCTTTTTATAAAATAATTATAATTTTAACAGCATAATTTGATTATGATGAATAATATAATTTTTTAGATAATATCCAATCATTTGAGAATATGAAATTTAAATTTATTAAAAGATTTAATTGAAACACAAGCTATTGAAAATATCACATAATAAAAATTATTAGCCATAAAAATAAAGTATAATTTAAAAATAGTATCAGAAATCAGAAAAGGTAGAAATGAATAGCTGGAATTTTTAGGTTAATTAAGGACTCAGTGAAAAACAATAGCTTCCAGTTTCCTATTAATTTCAAGATAAAGAATGATATAGATAATAACCCGTTCTCATAAGATTAAGTAACTATTTGAAAAAAGACATTAATTTCAACAAATGGAAATTTAATGTGGCTTAATGAAACAATAATGAACTGCCACTAAAAATAGCTTTCTGAATTGAGCAAGAATAATTGTAAGCCAAATAGAACTAAAATTAATCCCTTTAATCAACTGCTATATGTGTTCTATGAATTTTATCTGCAAATTAGCTGTATTAAACTCCTCATTTATAATACATACAAAATAATTAAATTGTTGCTCATTTTAGAATGTAAATCATTTATTTTTTTTCCTTTGCATTTCCTTAAAGTGCTTTTAAAAGAATAGTTTTGGTTTTGTCAGTTAAATATAGTTTATGTAATATTAAATTAACAGAAATTGTATAATAGTTAAGACATAAAAATTAGCAAATATAGAGTGTAATCATTTTCGTATCAGTTAACATATACTACAGATTCTGATTTATAAATTAATTATTACTGCACACACCATGGTGCTTTAATCCTGGTCAACTTTATTGCTGATTGGTACCCATCATTTTATTCTCTGTACAGTTGAATATGGTATTGCTGAAAAAGTTAATAACAATTAGCAAGCCATTGACTAATGTCTCTACTTATTTGGTATGAAAATTATGAAGAAAATCTGGTTATTTAATTGTGACTTAAAAATATAAACTATTATTTTTGGAAGGTTTTCAAAATAATATGTATTCTCTTAGAAATTATTACGTACTTGCTGTGAAATTAGAAACAGCACAAAAATACAAGATTGCTCTCAGTATTTCTTTCTTTCAGAGAAATTATAAGGCATTTCTTCTAATTAGATAAAAATGCTTGAAAGTTTAAACGTTAAAAATTTATGGCCACAGATACCAATAGCTACGCATACAGAATTTACATTTTGTAGGTTATTGTTAATTTACCTTCAATTTTTTTTCAAGTTAAAGATTTCCTATGACATTTCCAAATTTTATTCACTAGCCACTCACGCATTAAAAATAATTTCGAATTAAAATCAATAAAAATTTATGAAAATCAAGTGTATAAATATCAATGAGTGTTTCGAATAATTATTCAACCGTACAAATTAATCGTAATTAAAATTAATCTTTTTAAAGCAGGAAAAAGTAATAGAAATGAAGGCAGAAGTAAACCCCCAAGAATATAGACAAAAAGTGATGAAAAAAGCATTAAACGTCTTTGTTCTATAATCCTTGAATAAATCTTTAGAAAAAAACCAGAGTTACATAAATATGATAATAAAAATTTTAATCTTAGTGACATAGAGTTAGTAAAAATGCTAATTTTAAAATCTGTAATTGTAAAACGGAGAGCCTTTATTAGTGCTATCAACAAAAAGTTATAAATTGAGAAAAAAATATTTAAATACTTCCTTTTTGTTCTAAACATTTTTCTCTCACAATGAGTCGAAACTTAATATTTTCAACTCAAATTTTAGTATTCAGACATAAAAAAAGAAAATAACTCCCAAATATAATCTTAAATACAAAAAAAAAAAAAAATGCAGGTAAACATGCTAAAAAGGCAGTAATATGTTATGGGATTATGCAATTTCTTCCGGTATAGGTTAGAAAATTAATTCTAATTTAAAATAGAATTTGAAGAATTATTCGAATAAAAAGAATTAGAAATTAATTGTTGAAAGGGATTATTGCTTCCAATAATATAATATCTTCCCTAACACACAACCTATTTAAGGAGAATGTCATTTATATATACTATTCCCCTTTCGTATGTTTTTTGCATCAGTATGAAATCCAGGCTTAACACGACTGAATATTTATTGGATTTGTTGCAAAAAAGGTAAATTAGATTAAAATAAATCAGACTTTTCAAAGAAATTGGCTCATATTACGGAAGAAGTAATTAGATCCGATTCTAAGGAGATTAAATACTGTTTTAAGCATGAAAAGCCAATTAAGAAAATACTAGATGGCAATGCGGGACCTTCCTTTTTTATTTATTAAGATTTGTGATAAACTTTTCCCAATTAATATTTTAATTTTTCTTCTATTTGCTTTAATGACGAAGTAGACCGTATTAAAATAAAGACAGTAATATTTTTAACTTTAAAATATAATTTAAATCTTTACTTGTGTAAGGTATTTGTATGGATTTATAATAAGCAGCATATTGTAGCCTTGGCTTTGTTGATAAGAGTAACATAATGCAAATAATTTATGCATGCAATGTATCATCCAATTTTTTTTCAGCTTTGAATATTTGAAATCACTAAAATAATGTATGATCACTAAAAATAATGTATGAATTGTGATAACTGAACAATATTATTCGAATAATAATTTTATATTGAAAAAAGAATTTTATGTTAAAAAAGAAGAATACCCTGAAATCAAAAACAAAACCTCAAATTTCACTTTGATAAACTTATAACACCATGCATTTTTTTCTTAAATTTTTTTATTTTTGAAAAACAACTTTTGAAATATTCTTACATTTTGATTTATCTGTTTCTCATTAAAAAAATACTTTAAAATCCAAATAAACTCCACTGCATTTTCTTACATTTAATAAAAATTATGGTGTTGGAAATCTTTTCGTAAAGTTTCAGTTTTTAAATTCGTAAAATGATATTTTAAATTCTTGTACTAAATAAAGTTGTTTTGAAAACTCCTTCACCATTATAATTATCATTACATTGTAAAATTTTATTTCTTTATTTTTATCTAAAAATATTACGAGTAAAAAATGTTTAAATATAAATATGTTATATCAGTATATACCTAATATGTTTATCCCAGTAAATTGAAGACTGTCAAATTATTATTGTACTGCAATTTTATTTAACCTGATAGAATATATTGAAAAAAGTATATGGTTAAGGATTTTTAAATATACAAAATATAAAATGATAATAAAATACGATATGGCATAAGTAGTCAATGAACCCTTAAGATAAATAAATAAGTTAATAAGAATGGTTAATATATCTAAAGAATGAAATTAAAACAACAAGTGAACATGTAACTTTATTTTCGGATTCGAATGATATATTGATAAACATTTTTGTTATACATCATGAAACTGGCCATTGTAGTAGTTATTATTTTTATTTGTACACAAAAGTTATCTCATCTTAGTTTATTAGCGAGATTATTTTATAATTGCTCAGAAAATGTGATCTGTTATCTGTGAATGTATAAATGTACTTATCAATAGTAATTGAGTGGTCTGCAGTCTGTTCCCTTCAGTTCAATAGTCTCTGTTGAATCAATTCTCATGTGCAAAATGCTACTGTAGAGTGATAAATGAAATATATTTTCAATTAGTTGTACTTTTGATCCCCAACATACTACTTAGATTGTGTTTAAGTATTTAAAATGAGGATTTCTTTAGAAATAAATATTGCCAATTACATATAAAAATTAAATTAGGCGTAATCGTAATAGCATTTAATTTTGAAACGATTCTTTTGAGAGTATTATTCAGATCTGAGTCATCTGCTTGCTCCCAGCTTCTATATTACGAGAACTCCCTTTGGAGATAACAATGACTAATCCAATAGATCCCTTCTTGATTTTATCGGTTGTAATGCCAAAAGGCTTAAATGTACCAGAAATGGCTGGATTTTATCAAAAAAACAATAAAAATAATCTACGAAAAATGAAAACTAATTTACTAAAAATAGTTAGCAAATAATTTTAAAAGGTAAAACTTTAAACATTTTGTAAAATAATTAAAAATTTTTTTTAAACAAACTGTTTTATCCATAATATAAATTTATGAAATTATGGATACAGTTATTTTTCTGTGAAAGCACCCTTTGGTACTGAGCATGCATTTAATTACAAGAAACCTTACAAGAAAAAAATTGAGATGTTAAATATAGTTTCATGAAAATAGACTACGTTTTTTAAACAAACAAGCATTAAAAAATTATTATAAAGATATGCTGCAGATGTTTTTACATTTTAAACTTTAATTGCATAGGTATCATGAAAAGTTGTTTATCTTTTCTTTTAACATTTAACGAATGGTATTTAACTGTTTTATTAAAAACTTCGGGAAATTTATTATATTCATATTCATTTTTACATATTAAAACAGGGCAAGTGTTGATGCTTAGATAACTGAAGCAAATTGATTGCTACATTTACTGCCAAAACCTGGTTCCTTATTCCAATTTATGAATAATTTTATTCAAAATTAAATTTGACCACGAAAATTTTTATTTAAATTAAAAAGTAAAAGCAAAGATAATATAGCATGAAAATTCAATTCAATATTGCCCATTAAATATTTAATGAGAGCATGAAATGATCTTAATCCAATTTATGTGTGGAATTTAGAAATAAAATAGTAATGATAAATCTAATTTTAACGTACATTATTTTAATGTACATAAGTATAAGAAGACAGAATTTAAATTTAAAAATTCTATAAAGATTAAGTAAATTAAACAGCCCAGAAATAAATCAAGCATCCATTTTTTAATTTCTAAAAAAGATTTATTATAATACATCTTTGCATGCTTATTTCATACAAAAACATATTTTATAATTAAATATTTTTATTCAGATATTACAAGAAGTAATAAAAATACCTAAGAGAAAAAAATTGAAATACTGCAAGAAATATAACCAAGAATTAAAAAATAATAACCAAAAATGTCATACCAAAGATAATTAGTAGATTTTTATTTTAGTATTTAATTATTAGAATTAATTAACATCAATTAGCATATCCTCAAAAAATGCATACCTTCTTCAACATGAAATTATGTTAATGGAAATATATGAAAAATACTTTTGAAAATACTTTTTGGTAAATAACATTTGAGTTTTTTTTCACCATTTGTACTTAGCATAAGCTATTTTCGAAGGAATAAACACTCCATAGTAAGTTTAAATATTTTGCGCTCTGGAGACAGCTTTTTCGTAAGTTGTGTACGAAAAAAGTGTTGAAAGAAGAAGCACATAATTTTTTTTGGACATATTCTGAATACATTCCGTCACGGAATTAACAGTGCTCAATGCTTATAAGTGTGCGTGCGATCCTTTCTTAAAATGAAACTCTTCCAAACATTTCGAATTTGGTTCTTAGAAAGAAAAACTTTAAGGGGAAGTTATATGAGAGAAATGATATTAATTCGTGGGAGATTGTCAAATTGTAAATTTCTTAAAGTGAAAACATGGATTGAAAGAAGAGTTATTTTTTGTTTCATTAAGCAAGTATATATCCCACTTCCTTTTAATTCTTTTTAAATTCTACAGGACAAGTCGAATCTATGAATAACAATTATATCAGTATATTTTTATATTTAATCTTTTTGTTTCACCCCATTCATGCTCTTGCTTCGACACAAAATGTCTTGGTTAGTTTTATGATTTCTTAGGATTTAGAACAATCAAAGCATGTAATTTTGAATCTGCAAACAAAAAAATGTAAAATATAATTCGATTTTTTTAAAATAATTAAAATAACGAATGTTTATGTAAAGACCATTTTTAATGTTCTCCTTACAAACACCATTACAACTAATGATATGCATGTATATATTACTGGTCATAACAATTGCCAGATCAGAAAAAAAAGTATGTAACAAAACGATATTTGTTAGATAAGCATATGAAACTAGAAATGATAAGTGATTAAATTTTCAAGAAATATGTAAGCATCGATCCTGAAAAATCTGTACCCAGAAAGAGCTCTTCTTTCAGCAATAACGTCTTTATATACCTGAAAATAGAGTCAAACAGAGATTGAATGGCATTTACAAGTATAGCTGACTGAACAACAAGAAATTGATGCCATAGTTCATCGATCGTAGTGACTGGCGTATGGTGATGAGGCAATCATTTGGCAACTATTGACCAGACATTTTCTATTTATAAGAGGCCTGGAGAATGCCCTGGCCACAGCGGCAGCTGAACATTTTCTATATCAAAGAAGGTCCATGTAGCACTAACCACATGGATTCGTGTATCATCCTGCTGAAACGTAGCAGTTCTTGAAGCTCAAATAAAGGGAAGACACATGAGTTCCCAACAAACACAAAGATGCCGGGCATCCATCAGGCAGCTGTTGTCAATCGTTTTGGCCAGCAGGGGTCCTCCGCTATTTAGCTTGGTGGGCCCGTCAGTAAAGATACGTCATTGATGCTGGATCGTCATTGATGCTGGATCGGCAATACGGTCAGCTGCTGGCCAGAAGATCGGCAATACGGTTGGATGGTCAGCAATGGCGTATTGGAAGCGCGTGGTCCATGTAACTGCCTGTACATTTCAATATATGGTTATCCATCGGCCTTTTGCCGTTTGGCCAGTGCAAACCTCCTTTACCTTTAGAGTTAGTTAATTCTTTTCAAAATGTGAAACCTTTATATCTATATCTGCTAATAATTTATATATTGTAAAGTTAAGATAGAAATAATGGAAATTTATTAAATTAATACTGAATCTGTATTAGTTATTTTAGAAAAATATAAGTTTTTCTCACTATTATAATTATCAAATGGTATTAAGTGCACTTATAGTTCTTTAACAATTATATAGAAGCAGATTTCAAAAATGAATTTCCGATCCATACTTTAGTAAGCTGACAAAGTTAGTTATCCAAATTTTACAGCTTATTTTTACTGAAACAATTTTTATATATATTTTTAAAATATTTATTTTTATAACAACATTATATTACATTTAAGTATTACATTTTTTATTTTTTTAATAGTTCTCCTACAAATAGATGTCAATAATTCCTAAAACTTGAACTTTAAAACATAAATACTTTAACTAATTGTTTTATGATACTGATGATTATTTTATGAAATTATAAAGCACACATATTTTGCTTGTATGTTAAATTAATTCGCCAAAATTCCTTTGACAAATCAGCTAACTCCATAAAAGCTGAAGTTGAGAAAAAAGATAAGAAATTATATATAACAAAATTAACATTTCTTATTACTTACATATGGTTTTTATTGTGTTAATTCTTATAAGTTGAATTTGTTTTGAATATATATTACACATAGCTTTGGAATTAAAATGTAATAAAATTCAGAAAGAGAAACATCCGAATATTAATATATTAATGCAAGTAATTTTTTTATTTATGTATTGTGATACTAAAAAACAAGAGAATATCTTCAATTTATTTTACTTATATTCGAAAATAAGCTTACATAATTTTTTAAATATTTTTTAATTTACAAATATTTTCCATTTATTTGATTCACCTACTGAATAGTGTGGAGTAAATTTCTGAAATAAGCTTCCTATTTCTGAATCCTCCATTTTCACACAATTTTAAGATTTTTTACTCTATTGTAACAGTCTCTGAAAATAAAAAAATAGAATATAAACAATGCAATTAAAAAAATACTTTTTACAATATTAGGGGGATTTTAGGAATATTTAACAGAACAAATAAACTACAAAAATCATGATCAAAAAACCTAACTTTTATTTTTGTAATAAATTATCTCTCCTTGTTTTTTATAGTTATTAATATAGCGTTTGTAAAGAATAATACAATTTTCCCTAAAATAAATTAGAAATTTAATGTTGATACAAATATAAGAAATTCCTGTTTTATATTATATTGGTATACACTTATTGATCAATGTGTTATTCTGTATACACTTATTGATC
>JAPDSC010053470.1:970857-989511 GCA_026290005.1 Latrodectus geometricus | reverse complement strand
AGTTTTCAAAAATGGATTTTTAATATTGAAAAATGTTGTCCTCTGTTATTTAACACTTAGCAGGCTAAATTTTATTGGGAAAAGAAGAAAAGAAAACAGATAAATTGATCAAATAAATTATAGAACCACCAGGATGTTCATCAATAGTAGAATAAATTTAAGAAAAATGACAAAAATTTATAAGGCATATAAATTAAGAAAAACTACATGTATAGAACTTATTTTAGCATTCTTAGATATTATTTATTAATATTATGCAAACTAGCCAAGCAGTTGAACAGTTAAGTTATCTAACAATCAATTCAAGTGTTTGATTCCCCGTTTTGGATGTGAATGCATATAATATTGTCAATTTTCACACCGAATTAAAAACGCTTAAAAAATTTAATTATTCAATTATTCTGAAAATTTTTAATACATAATTTTTTTTAATTAATTTTAATTTTATTTCTTAAAAAGAAGAAACAGTAATTATTTGTAACATCATATTCATATTGACATTTCAATCAAAATATATTTACATATATTCCTTTTGATAATTGTCTAATTGAATATAGTGACAAATAGTTGAGTTGATTGAAAGTAATTGTGTGCATTTGAATATCATAATAGAAGTTCTAAATATCTAACTATAAAAGTTTAATATAATGTTTTAAATTGAATTTAACATTTTCAAAATTACAATAAAAGAGCAAAATCAATTTATGGCATGCACTTTGCATTTTATAGTTCAAAGAATTATACTCTGAAATAATAAAAAATCAAAAATAGTTAATAAAATTTATATAAATGATAATGAAATCTTTTTAAAAAAGAACTAGGATTTTAAAAATATTAAGGGCTTGATTGGTAAAAAAAATTATAAACTTAAATCATATTCTTTTTACCCTAAAAACAATTAAAACTTTCTTGAGATGGACAACACTAAACTTTGTATGTTAGATAACAAATTGTGTTTTGAAAATAACTTGATTAAATATCTCGGCTTTAAATTTAGTCGTTTTATGTGGAACAATCAAAATAATAAACACAAAATAAAGTAAAAAAAAATAAAGTGGTTATCAACAAAACTGTTGATTTCAATCTCCACGTTTGCTGAGAAATACTGAAGCAAAACCCACAACAAAAGGGATGTCACGCAATTAAAACCGTTGACAAGTTTGGTAATTAACAAGATTATGGAAGATTAATTAATATAGTAAAATAATATATTCATGCAGTTTACAAAAGCAATATTTTAAACAGAATTTATCAATATTTTGAAATTATATAGGTAATTTTTAAATAAGAATTAACTCTAAAAAAAACATAACTTTTTTAATTATTTCTAATCATATATTTAAATTTCAATGATTTACTTTATTTATAATCATGTTACTTTATATAATATATTTATATTTATAATCATGTTAATTTATATATATACAGTTTAATATTTATTAAAATTTAAGTTGGTAGAAATTAAATTTAAATTTCTTATTTAACTTCAAATCATTAAAAACAAGGAAATCAAAATTAAATAAAATAAATAAAACTGAGACTAAATTATTCCAGCCAATATAGTAATTGTACTCTTTTGTAAATTTTTACACAAATCTGTGTGTTTTTAACTAAAAATTATGACTGCAATAAATTTAATCTTGAGTTCAATCATTTTCAAACTCATAACTTTAACAATGCTGTTATTAGTATGATTGACATTGAACCGAATACAAAAAGTCGAATTTTTTAACGAAAATAGATACATTATTAATTTGAAATCCCTTGCCCCTTTCGGTTTTAATGAATTATTTAATGGCAAAATTATAAATTTTTCTAATAGCAATTCATTTTTATTCTTTCAATCTAATAATCATAAAACGAAAAGATTAAAAATAGGTGGTCGTAAAGTTAACAAATCGTATAATAAAAAGATCTTAAAAATAATTTTGAGTTTTATTTGGAGAAAATTTACAAATTGGAAGTTTCTTTTTCTGTTAATTATAATTGGTTGCTTTGCAAAACTTTTACTATGAAACTGATAGTGTGATTGTAAATTTCTATTTTCATATTTAGATGATACACACTTCAATAATCAGCACTTTAAGATTTTATTTTATGATCTATTTAAGTACAGGTAAAAGAAAATTAAAAATGAGAAAAATTTTAAATTTCATTATTTTCCTTTTAATTTCCAACATAATAACTTTGATAATATTAATTTCAGTAATTTTAGTAATGATTTGTATGACATTTCTTTTTTTTTTCCTATAGAGGATATTTTCATTAAATTTACATTTTCTTACAATATTCCTTTCGGACATAAAATATTTAATTATAATCAATTTCGTAAAAATATCGCAGTTTCTAGAAAATATTCCTAATGTTTATGCTATAATGATGAATTCAAAACTTTTATAAACCCCGATTTCGGACACATCTTTACAGGTGACCTTAATATTGTAACGATCATAATTTTAACCGTTTGAGTGCGGCGAAGTGCTATCGCGCTTCGCTTGTTATGCGCCAAAAATGCGGAGAAGCGCGATAGCCCTTCTCTTGTTTTGTTAATTAAATTACTATGCATTTCATTCCGCACTTTTAGATACCAGGAAATATATAAGAAAACTCTTCAGCACTCAAATGGTTAAAGAAATTTTAAATAAAGGTCCTATATACAGACCGGTTTTTCAAATTAATAAATCTAAAATTTTTAAAGTTATTCTACAAAATATTGATTCCTTTGTCTTTAAAATTTCAAATTATTATAATACAACAGTTAAATTTTTTACAATTTGGAAGACTAAACAATATTATAAAAAAATTATATATATTTCTGCTAATAATTTAACATTTTCTGGTATTAAATTCAGTCCATTGAAACCTGATATTAAAATTCTTACAGAAAACCTTATTATTACGCCTGTTGATAAAGCTTCTAATAATTATGTATTTTTTTTATTTTTCATTTCATTAAACATTTTCCATAAATACTAACCAAATGCTTATAGTAAGATCTTAAACATTTATACGCATATTTTCTAAATTTATGATGAAGCACATCTTTTACATATTTCATAATCATGATTTAATGTCAGATATAACATCTGTGTAACAATTATGCGTTTTACTTTTTTAAAAAATATAGTATATTGAAGAATAAACCCCTTTTTTATTTTCTAACGAAAAGCTGGGATTTATGAAAAAAATTCTTGAAAATATGAAATGAATTCTTCTTTTTATAAAATGAATAAATCTGTAACTCGATAATTTTACAGTACACACACACATATATATATATATTATATTATTCACCAATTTCTTAAAAATATGAAATGTTAAGGGCGAAAATATAAAATAACACAGCATATTTTATCACTCCTTATTTTTTTATAATATTAAAAAAAATAATGATGACTAAAAGGCTACCTTTTGAACGATTATTTTTTGTATAAACTCAGTGTTGTGTGGTCTCTTTTAAATTTCCTTACTTCAGAAATAGTTTACAATCATCAGTTTACATTAAAAGAAAGATCACGATGTATTCTACTTTGTACAATCAATATCAAATGCAATTTCAGATGAAAGAAAAATGACAAAAGAGAGAAATTTATGTCAGATCATAAGATTCACACATTGCAAAAATGGAGGTGCTGTAAAAGCATCAATTATGAATGAAATCACTGTACTTTTAAAATAAATAATTGAAAGGAAAATTCTTTCAAAGTCGTCATTTATTTTAACTCCTAACAAGTGTCACTACTGTACTTTAAGACACTCTGATTTATTACAATTTAATTTAAGCAAAAAACTGAAGATAAAAAATTCTATTGTACTAATTAGCAAGCGGGAGCATGTATATAGCTTATTTTAACAAGCCTTGAATGGATTAAAAGGTTAAATTATTCCATAATAAGTAATATGACCAAGAAAGTAATTTCTTGAAAATTATAGAGGAAGGTCTTTCAGGATTACCATAGGATTAACTCAAAAAACCTTTTTTCTTCCTATTTAAATAAATGATGTTTATTGAAAAAAACTAAAGAATATTTTAGCTCTATTTTTGCCTGTATTTCTTATAATTTTAAGCCTTTTAAGAAAGGAAAAAATTGTAGTCTACAAAATTACTTAAGTTAGAAATAATATAGTTGTACATAAATATAATAATAAATATATTTGTATTTTATGTGCATTTACCTACAGTTTTTCATTACAATAGAAATAGCAATTTTTATGTGTTCTGTAATGTTTTCAATATGCATAAAATATTCATAGATTAAGCAAGTCAAAAGTTTTAAATCATACAAATTTTAAACTTAGATAAAAACCATCATTTTATTATTTTTAATATATCTTTATATACACATGATATCTAGAGATAAGAACACCTAGAGATAAGAAATAACTTCAATATACAAATCCTTATAAATTTCAAAATGCTCAGAATATTAAAATTACTTAAAATTTATTGCAAATTCTATGAAATTTTAATTCTAATTCTTAAAGTTAAAAATATAATCATAAAACTTGTATATATAATCAACAAATTAGGAAAAATATTTGCAGAATAAAATAAAAATTGGGAATTCACTTTTAAGAAAAATGTCTTCTTATCTGTAAATAATTTGTACTATAATTGAATTTTATTTTCATTTTTGAGAAATATTTTTGCTTTATGTAATATTTTTAGATTATGTTGCAGTGCAATGCAAATAAATAAATTAAATTACCCCTTTCTATTGTTTAAAACAAATTAAGATTAATGAAAGGGGAAAATTTAAAATTATGTGAATTACTTTACATGGTATTTCAGTAAATTTTGAATTCTTTATCTAAGCCAAGCAAAATTACCACAAGATTGAATTCTTTATTTTTATCAGTTATTTAAGTCTTCCATAAGCTAACATTTCTTAAAAGTTCCTTATTTGCTAAAGATATCAAATATTCAAAATGGATTTATTTTGATAGGAACAAAAGGAAACGGTAACATATCTTTTCCAGTCTACGACATGCACTTGCATTTTCAGGCAATTTAGTTTTATAGAACAACGTCGATTATCTGCATTCATTCAATGATCACCAATTCTTTTTATGGAATGACTTAATCTCCATTAATAGCTCCAGTTTCTGGGAATCGCATTACGTTTTTGTAAGCTGCATACATTAATTTTCAAATACAAATAGTTTTGAAATTTTTTCACTAACTATAAAAGTTTATATAATTTTAAATATTTTAAATTTTGAAATGCTCTAAATTGTTTAAACTATAGTAAAATTTGTGTGAACTGAATAAGAACAGTAAATTAACTATGCTTTTTTCTTACTTCATTCACGACATTTTATTTCGATTTTTAGTGTAGCGAACATATTATAATGCATAGTTAAAACAATTTGTCTCTTTATAAAAATTAAATAGCGAATTACGATGAATTTAAATTAATTACAAAAGCATGCAACATCAAGTTTTAGATATTAAAAAACGTCATCAGAAAAATTAGAGTCAAAATTTGCTCTATGATCCAGAACGATTAGTTTCAGCATTTATGTAAGAATTCAAAAGTTTCTTCTAGGTTGAAAAAACGACATTAATCACATCAAGGCTATCCAAGCAAAATAAGCATGAGAGTTGATCCACCCAGTTCATCAGACATGATTTCTGGCTCGTTTCCCAGATCAAAATGATCACTGACGTTTCATCTTTGAATCAATTTTAGGCATTAAAAAGGTATCTCAGAATGCGTCTTAAAATATTCTCAAAAAAAGTGGGCTTACTGCTTTAATTCAGTGAGTGACAGAGTTATACGATTAAAATGCTTAAAATAAAAGTGTTTTTGAATGAAACTGAATCTTCTTAAAATAACTTTATACATTTTTGATAACATTTTAGCTTTCTTTATTTTTGTTATCTTTTCAAATATGTAATTCCATAAGAAAATCTCCAGTATACAAATGAGTAATTTCTTTGAACATTTATCAGCTAGCTTCTAATTTATAAGAGTATATTTAATACTTAATATATAAAAATTTCTTACATTCATGAAACTGATTAAAATGATCAAGTTACTGATATACAAGTTTGTATTAAAATGATTCTAAGCATTAAAATAATATAAAGCAGCAGAATTAAGAAGAAGAATAAAGTATATAACGATAGGTATATAAAATTATCTATAAAAATTTGGCAAATAGAGGTAAAATATTTTAAACAATACATATCATGATTGAAAGTTTTTTAAAATAAATTTTGATTTAAATTTAAATATTCATGTCATATTTTTCGTATGAAATTATTTAGTTTTACTAATTTACAATATCAAATATTTTTATGTATAGTTATTAATATGTTTGATCCATAAAATATTATGTGAGAAATTATTTTAATTTTCAAACAATATGAGGATTCATATGCTGGTAAGTTAAAGAGGAATTAGTCAGCTGTAATTTCTTTATTGATGTTAGTGCTTACTAATCTAAATTAAATATCGACGCATATATTATCCAAATTTTTAGTACATTGAAATTTTTTTTTCTGAATTTGACACAAAATATGTTTATTTTATCATTTAAATCCTGCATTTTTCATTATTTACGAATGAATTAATTTTCATAGCACGGAAAATTTTTATAATTTACTCTGAATGTAATAAATATCTTTAATCTTATAACTTTCAGATAAAAATTTTAATCTTAAAGAATTATTAAGCAATCCTTTTGAAGTAAAAACTTATAAAAAGTTTGATTCATTTGAAATGATGGATCACTTTTTGGAACTCTGTAAATTGATAAATTTCGAAAAACCACAGATTGCTATATTCCGAATTTAATGTATGTTTCATTGGATTGGTAAATGTTATTTTAAAAATCCATAGTTTTATAATTTTGTCTATAATATATAAAAATGAAAAACAAGTGTTAACTGCCAATTAGCTAACTATACTTGTGATTTGCAGTTCAAGTGGATTCAGCTGCTGAATCTTAAAACTATCGAAATTACAGTACATAGTGATAAAGATGATATTTATCCTCTTTGATTCATACATAAAGATACGAAAGGAATCTAAAATAAAATTTTTAAGTTTACAAATTATTAAACAATCTCATCACACAGAATATATAAATATAATAATAGAGTCATTCATTAAGCACCATGTCAATAATGACATTAAATCTTTATAAATAATAATTATAATAGATTATAGAGTGCTGTTACTTATCATTAAGTAAATCATGAACTATATAAAATCGAAATAACATTCTTTTATTCAAAGGCAACCAAATGCAATAACTCGCCAGTGCATTACATCAAGCTTTCGATGAAGAAGCGATCAGAGTAATACTCAAACAACTAAGGATTCAATAATGTATCAATCAATCAATAATTCAATCAAATCAAACATGACAACAATAATCTACCTCACTGAATCTAGATTCATTAATGATGAAGTATTCATTTGTTATCATTCAGTTTCACATAATATCTTCGAGAATACCGTCGATGCTACCTTTAATGGAAGTGGATCAAATGAGCGTAGTGAATTATAAGTTCTACAGTCAAGGGATTTGAAATTGTTTTGACTAGCATTGGAATTTGAACATTTGCATTACTAGTAACATAAACAACGAAATGTTTGCCTAATGCATATAAAAAAAGGAAAAAAAGGAAGAGCTTTATATTATAGAATATGTAATCAATTTTATCATTTAATTGATATTGAGTTAAAAAAAATACTTCCGATTGATTATGCAAGAGAATATAAAAATATAATTTAAATTCTAAAAAGGAATTAAAAAATTCAATACTGTATCAAAATGTATTTTTGAATGCATATAAGAAGTACGTCGCACTTTCTTAAAACAGTTGAAATTCAGTAAAAAAAAAACCAAGAAATATGTAAAGATGTATATAATCAATATCATATAAAATATCAAATTTATATATTAAAATTATTTTATACAAATGTGATCTCATTGAAATAATTTTATATAAATGTTTATAAGTTCCAAAAATACAATATTTACAAAAATTATTAAAGCATAAATATTGGAAGTAATTATCAAAGATTAAATAGTTACAAATTTATTTAGTATGGAACTTATTCATCATGGTAAGATTATAACCAAAAGCTCTCCCCCTTCTCTCTCTCTCCCTCTCTGAGCATATAATAATATCTTCCAATTACTACATTAAAACAATTTATTGTTTTATAAACTGTATACAAGTTGAGTGTGAATCACTTACACAGGATGTAATAATGTGTTTTTCTTTATTAAATATAACAAATGCAAACAAATTATAATTAGAAAAATCTAATTATATATTAATAAATAACAAAATATTATAACTTTGAATCATAGACAAAATATACTTTATTTAATTTAATAAAATAATGAGACATAGTTTTGTTTGAAATAATTAACTGTAAAGCAGGTTAAAATGAACTCATATTAAGAAATTCAATACTTAGAAGCTAAATTTAACCTTTTATTTAAAGTTGTGTATAATTTTGATTTAAATTAAAGCCTTTTATAATAACATTGATGCATTAATAATTTAAGAAAAGTGAATATTTTTCTTAGTATATATATATATATCTATTGCCTGTTATTCTTAAAGTAAATCTAGATTTTAAAAAACTAAACAAACATAATGATTACATTATATATGCTGTCCACATTAATTAAATGAAAAATTAAATACTTTCTTATACATTTTGAAGTTAGTTTTATATTTTTATGAATTTTTCAATCTGCAATTTTCCTCACAATTTTTAAAAAATCATTTATCTTTAAATTTGGTTTATAGTTGTAAAATGTATTTGATATTTATAGATTCATTAATCTCACTTTATTAATAACATTTTGTAGTATATATGCATCACACAAGTCAAATATAACTGAAATATTCATACTTTATCTAGATTTATTTAAAATAAAACTATTTAAAATTAAATCCATGGAATTCCTTCTCAAATAAATGTATTCCTAAATAATGATATTTTTGATTGCAATTTTGTTAATTAAGAAAAATCAAATAAATTTTTTTTTCTGACTAAAATTACTTCTTTTCAAAAATACTTCAAATAATTAGTCGCTTCAGTTTTCTTGGAAAAAAATAAGAAATATCAAGTATAATTATAAATATTAATGAAATATGTAATTATTTCTACGATTAATATACGAATTTACAGTACTTAATATAAATAAATGCAAATAACTTTCAAGTAATTTGTATTATAATGTTCAAAATATTTAAATGTAATTTTTTTTAAATCTAAAATGCAGTTTTAAAGAATTAGTTTTCTATTCTTGTAGGGAAACACTACCCATTTTACATATTATTTATTACTAATTAATAGTTTTTCCAACTATTCATAACCTAATAAAATGCTTATAATTTTCTAATAGTTATTTTATTTTGGAAATTATTCCATAAACTCATAATATCTTAAAGTCAATGAATATATAGAATTAAGAATATATATATATATATATATGATTGAAATATTAAATCTATGTTTTTTATAGCAACTCATGAATTACAACAACCAAACACACCGAAAACAACAAGCGAAAATAACTAAATAAATAAGTGCTGAATGTGGTAAGAAGCATTTGCATATTTTTTTCTTTAAGAAAAGGAGAAATGAGGATTGCTCACGAAATTCTGTTACTTCGTTGTCCTGTTCTTTCTTCTTTTCTTTAACATAAAAAAAACAAATATTATATTGTCAAGGTCAATGCAATTTCAAAAACTCAAACTCCTAAATTATAGGTCATTTTCGAAAATTATCTCCTCTACCTTCTAAGAATCTTAAATATATACAAGATAGTTATTCTAAATTTTCACTAAATATATGCATGATAAAATAATTACTGTCTTCTTTAAGAAGAAAATCTCTAGGACAGATGAAAAATACCACAAAATATTGCATTTGTTTCCTACATTTATTCTTTATCGAAATTCCAATGTATGTAAATAATTTATTGAATTATTATTTTAAAATAGTTGAATTAGTTATATGAATATAAAAAATTAAACATGATTTATTTATTTTTGTTTTCAAACCTTTAACTTCCCGCGGTCATGAACCATTATTGTGGTTTCTAAAAATAATTTTTATTTTCGTTATCACTCTGAATTAAACCAATAACTCAAATGAGATTTACTTATATTGTTAGTGCTAAGAAGTTGTCACTAAGTTAAAAATAGTACCATTTTTAGTGGTATTATCTCTCTTATCATTTTAATGATAATTTTTGAAGTAAAAACGCATTAATTAGTACGTTGTTTATCTTCGGAAAGCTTCTGACTTTAAAAATTTGAAAGTTAACTGATTGAAACCTAAAAATTGTATTTTATTCAAAACATGAAAATTTTAACTTGCCTTGGATAATGAATATCATTTGTAAATATACACTGCGTGTATTTTTATTGTTTATATAATGTGAAAACTTACATTTAAGTACTCGGATATTAAATCTGAATGATTACAACTTTAAGTTTTTGTAATGTCGCGACACATAAAGGAAACTAAATATTGTGGGCTTAGAAAACAATTATTATAACAAGCACCAGAAATTAAACTTTGCTAGATCTCAGATTTTGTAATATATTTACTTCTGTATTGTCATTGAAAGTTATGTTTTGAAAAATACATTTATAGAATGATTGAATGAGTTATAATCATTGATTTGTGAAAAGTGTGTTTGGAAAATGGGGCTATTACTTATATAATGGAATTTTTTTTTAAGCAAGCAATTTTGAATATATTTAATTTCCTACAAAATTGTAAAAATATTTCTTAAATAAAAAACTGGATGACCAATTTGCATATTTATTCAGTAAATTTCTCTTATGATATATTCAACGTTAAAACTGCAAGTCTCAAGTTAATTGAGAGTGAAAATTCATGTCTATTGATATTAACGATAAATTCATATAATTAATATTTCATCTGGAAAGTACAATATATTTTTGAACATCACACAAAATGCTATTCTACAACTGTGTTTACTTCATATGCATGTATCAATATGTGCTTCAATAACGGTGAATATTGTTTTTTGAAATTTTCAGTTGTTTTTGAGCATAAAGCAAACGGCCTTTTAGATTAGCCAAATTTGTAGGAATGCAATTAGTACCCGATGTACTTAACTAATTAACTGATATAAATCTAAAGACTTCTCGACTTGAAAAGATCTTGAAATATTCAAAGTATTATTGTGAAATTCTCTCTGAATGCTTCATTGCCTTATTTATACATTATTCTGAAAACAAGAGTCATGAGAGGAAAAAAACAAACAGCAATATAATTTACAAGTCGTAACGTTGACCTATGTTTTCCCTTCTAGTGAGTCAATCGAGGATTGAAATAAAAACTTATCATACTCCAGACCAATGTTCTTATTAAAAAAAAAAGGAGTGCATCATATAGAAATTAAAATATTAAAAAAGCAATGCATATAAATACTAAGATTAAAGTTTTGATCGCAAGTTTTCAGACTTAAACTCTCCCATCAACAAAGATTTGTCAGAATAAATATATGTTGAGAGTAAAAAAGTTATTTATTCATAGGTCATGGAGCTTAACAGACATGATTAGAATAAGAAGTACTACCATAATGTTCCATGATAATCTTACTATGAAGTATATTTTTACCATTGAAGCATGTTTTTTATATTCAAGTTTTTTTACTTGTTGCTTTTTAGTTAACTTTTGCACACGTTCGACTAGAGATTATGATTCTGAAGAAGATTTCAAACTGCTAAAAACATCATAAACATTTTGGGAATTGGATCCATGAACTATCGAACTAAAAGCCAATGCTCTAATCATTCAATCATCGGCATGACTATTTCTAGATTGGGTCAACAAACCCCTTTTTGTTACACAATCTATTGTCAGAGAGAGAAGAAACAATTTTTTAAAATTATATATAAAACTTTGATACCTTTTAGTGTTGTTCTTTTGAAATAAAATCAGCTAAAATATGTCTTGACATGCCTTGTTTTGAAATAAACTCAATTATAATACATTCTGACATGATTTTGTCAAAGAAATATAAGATTCCTTGAGTTCTCTTGCCAAATTTATAATTTATGTTTTCGTTACAAAATTACATACATAGTTCATATTAGGCGTTCTTGAAAATCTTTATTTTAAACTTGGACATTCATTTAAGCAACTTTGATAGGTTTGATTCTTTGTAATTTTACAGTCGTTTTTAGCACACAAGGGCTACTTTTACTAGAATCAACTGAAAAAAGACACTAAAAGGGATTCCGAATCACCAAAAAATTGCATACTACTACATGATACAAATCTACGAATTGTAGAATTGAAGGATTCAGAAACGTTGATAGGATAAGCATAACTTATCTTTTTCTGATGGTGGTTTTAAATATTATGTATTAGTAACTAATAGTATGAGAATAACAATTACTAGTTTTTAAAAAGTATTATTGTAAGGCTTGATTAGTATTACTTTAGCCAGGCCTTACAAGCATTATTAATAAATAATTGATTAAATAAATAAATATTTCAGTTAAAATGCTTTGAATTTCTTTTTCTAGAAAACTTTAACTTAGATTTAATATGACCTTTTTAATGTATTTGCTAGTTTTTTTCATATTCATCAGATTTCATATTTATCAAATTTTCTTATAGTTTAGTTATTTTTATATATATTAAAGTTATTTAAAATAATAGCTTATCTTCTATATACTCCAATAAATATTATCATATTATTGAATCAAAATTGTTCCCAGATATATGACTAATTTTTTAGGAATTCAAAGATTTATCTTTAATCATCTGCAACGTACTAAATAAGGAGTTCTAGACTTCTCTAACTTTTGAACAAAATGAAATATCTTATATTTATTTATGTCTATGAAAACTATTTACAATATTTTCCAAAATCCCGTAATACATTTTAAGTGATGTTAGACTCCAATGAATCTCCCTATATCTAGTTTGGAGTAAGATCCATCAATTTTAATGGAGGATTTAAGATTTTTTTAAAAAAATATCATCATTAGGCAAAAGGACGTACTCACTATCGCAAAATGCATTGTTGAAGGGCTAATTTTATAGAAATAACTGTTGCTATTTTAGTTAATAAAAAGTATCTTATTATTCTGAAGAACTCAATAATATTCACAGATAATGATTTTAAAAAAGACACTAAAAAAGTGAAAGTTATCTTATATTTCACTTTGAGTTCAGCAGCCCATGAAGAGTAATTAAATAAATATGATGAAACAAAAGCTTTCTTCTATCTGGTTATTTGGTTAGAATAAGTCCTGTTTCTTATTTTAGAGCTTAAAATTGTTATACGCATGGAAAAGTTGCGCAAAAAAAAAAAAAAAAAAAAAAATCCCCCTTTGGGAAGTAGAGAGTGAAAAAAGATTTTTCATTATTTGTAGTACCCTCTGTTTTGGAAAAAATTGGTGATAAAAACTGGATAATATTAAAATGTATAAATAAATTATTTATAATGACTTGAAACAAACCAAATTTAAGTAGTTCGTCACAATTATTTGCTATAAATTATTATCTTTTTCTAATTAAATAAATAACATAATCAAATATTTCTAAAAAATGGAACAGATCTTAAAATAGATAAAACTGTGGATACTAGTGAATGTTTTATTATTTAAAAGAATATCATTTGAAGAATGCTGGGTTTTTTTCTCAAAGTAAAAGTATAAGCAAAATTTTTGTCACTTTCATTCAAAGTTTCTTAACAATTTTCTTCTAAACTGCATATTGTAAGAAATTTAGTTTTTCTTTTTTTATAATAAAACACATACTTAAACTTATTAAAGAACATAAAAGTTGGCATCTTTATGATATAAATTGTTATTTATATATATATAAAAAAACCCATAAAAGTTACGATTATTAATTAATTAATTAAAAGGGATGCATATGATTTTCTTAAACATATATAATTTTTTAATAATAAATTCATAATATTTAACAATTAAGTCTTTAGGTTTATTTTAAATAGAACACTTATTAATAAAAATTTATGCCTGTTAAAAAGTATAAATGATTACATAAAAAATGTCATTCAATTTATTAATTTCTTTATTAATGTATAAGTTTAAATGATGATTCTTAAGCATTTTGACATAAACATAAAATAAGTAATTTATAAAAATTTCCTTAAAAACTTGGAATACACAAAATGTTTTCTTATTGAAAGATCTAAAACACAAATTAATTACTCACTGTGCTATGTTTGTTTTCAAAGTCTTAAATTCCTCGTTTTTTTATCTCAGTAAGATTAAACACAGTATATTTAAGGAAATAGTTAAAGCAAATAAAATTAATTGTAAAAAATATAGGTATTCAAAGATGTTTATGAAGAAATATAATGATATCAATTTCAATATAAACTACAACTATGAATCAGGAAGAAACTAATAAATTGATGCAAGGGCGTTGGTAAGATTTTTTCTAGGTGGAGTCGAGGTATGAGTTCTTAACGAGTGCTTGAATTAAAATACTTCAAATGATGTCTGAAAAATACATTTCTCTAGTGCATTTTTAATTCTTAGTTGGGATAAGCTAATTAGGCAAATCATTTATGATAACGCCCGTAAGCTCCTATGACACAAATTCCATTAACTGATATATCAACATATAAATATTAATTCACTTTTCAAGTAATAAAATATTTGCAAATGTAATCCGAAAATTAGATTACATTTGCTCAGTAATGTTATTACTTGTAAGGTAGTTCTCACAGTAAATTTTTATCCCCAGTAAGCCATTATTATAGAGCAAAATTCTGAATTAAATCTTTCTCTTAAGGCAGTGATTCTCAACCTGTGGGGCGCGACCTCCTAGGGGGGCGCGAGCACACTAATGGGGGGGGGGCGCGAGCATATCCAAGAGAAAATGTTATTTAAAAAAAATTGATTAAGTGACTGAAAGGAAAGAACACACGCACACATACAAAACAAAATACATTTCAACATATTTAATAATTAACTTATTAAATTAAAACAACTTACTAAATTAAAAACAAATTTAATAATTATTAGTGACTTCCTTGGGCCTGTCTTTCAGAGCAAAGTTTTTCGAAGGAGGGTTTAATATTAGGAATAGACACTCTCAGTTCTTTTTCTATATTTGGCTGAGATCTATATTTTGTTTTCAAAGAAGCCACCATAGAAAATCCAGTTACACAAAGGTAAGATGTTGAAAATGGTAGTAGAATGCGAAATGCCCTTGTTTTTAGTGCAGAAAACTCATCATCCACTATTGCCCAAAATTCAAAGAGTGATTTATTACTAAATTGTCTTTTGGTTTCGCCGCTTGCCGTGAAGTCTATGAAGGTTTCTTCCTCTTCGATTGAGAGTCCTTCGGGAGTATTTTGAAATAGATCCCTCACCCACTCGTAACTTGATGTCAGTTTGTCGTCAGCAAGAAAGTACTTTTTAAAATTCTTTGCTAACATTGCTAAATGATTTTCAATGATTACAAAGACAACTTTAACATGTTGTTCTTCAGCCTTGTAAGTTTTAAAACAATCATTCAAATTTGCAAACATTGTTAAATTTTCTTGCTTTAAATTTCTGCTCCACAATTCCAATTTCCTACAAAAAGCATTAACACTCGTATCCAATATATGTGTATTTGCTCCTTGCAGTTGAAGATTCAAGTTATTTAATTTCTCAAATATGTTGACCATGTAGCTCAATTTCAACACAAATAAACTATCGCGAAAATTCTCAGCTTCCGGTCTGTTTTCCTCTTGTAAGGAAAACAGCGATTTCTTCTCTTAATTCATAAACACGTTGCAAAAATTTCCCTCGTGATAACCATTTTGCCTCGCAATAAAATAGTAACGCTAAATGTACTGCACCCATGTCTTTACAAAGTGCGGAAAAGATTCTTGATTTCAGGGGTCTCCTTTTTATATAATTTACTACGGTTACAACCGTAGTTAACACAATATTCAAACCAGGACTCATTTCTTTGGAAACAAAAGCTTCTCTGTGGATCATGCAATGTGTCCAGACGCACTGTGGCGATTTTTGTTTCACAAGTGCTTGAATAATTTGGAATATTCCTGACTTAGAACGAGCACCATCCGTGCATATTCCGACGCAATTTTTCCCTTCTCTGTTTGCCTCGTTCATAAAATCATTTAAGATAGCAAATAAAGCGAGTGCTGTTGCTTCGAGTTCTATTGGTTTGCAGAAAAGTAATTCTTCTACTACTGACAAAATGGTGTGAGGCTTTTTACATCTGGCTATTTTATATGAAACTTTGTTAGAGACAATTAAAGCTTTTTCATTCAAGACAAAGTTTTTTTAAACAATGGTTTTTGCTTTTCATATGATTTTAATTTTAATTCGAAGAATTCTCTGGATTTGTTTACGTACTCACTATGAAGCGTTTCCAAATGTCATTTAAGTTTATTAGGTTTCATGCTGTCTGCCACCAACATTTGTGAGCAAATGATACACAGGGGCCTTTCTTCTTTATTTACTTCAGTACTAGTGAACCCAAAATTTAAGTATTCTTGAGAATATTTTCTCGATTTAATTTTCGAAACACGCTCGTCTGTGTACTTGTTGATGCTTGTCTATCGTATAATGCTCGCTTACGCCCGCTTAAAAATTTATCCATGATTCTGAATAAGTCTGCTGCCGTGAATATTTAATACGGTGAGTTGCAATTACACGAAAATATATATAATATACACATTCAGAATGGATTCAATAGCGATAGAAGGATCGACTCGAATGAGATTGTCTGGAATTGAAATTTGCGCATAGAACTTTCTCCTTCTCCCTATGAGAAAACATTTGTTTACATCTGTGCACGCTCCTAGCCTAATTTTTTGCTGACAGGCAAATAGAAACTTCTCGCGAAACCGTGAGAATGCCCGACATGGCGGGACGCAAGAGCAATAAAAAAGCATAGGATTCTTGTGTTTTTCAATGCTGAGGATCGGTGTTGCAAAATGTCAATAAATTTCGGTATTGTTGGTAATTTGTAAAGTTTAAAATTAAGGTTGTAGTGCAGGTTTATACAAAATACTCAAAATACATTATTATTGTACATTATTGTATGCGGTGGGTAGGGGGGGCGTGATGAAAATTATGACTGAAAATTGGGCCGTGAATACTAAAAGGTTGAGAAACACTGTCTTAAGGAGTTCTTATTTTAACAAGATAAAGTAGATAATAATGCTTAACATTACTTAGTCTTTTATTAATAATTTTTAAAATTAATATCATGAAGAATTATGACAAACGCGTGCACAAATGTCCCTAAAAATATATAAATGATTCATAAAATTGAATAATTGCAATTACAAGCTGTTTCTAAAACATAAACTTTGGTAACTGGTTTCATGCGTATTTCCATAGAATTCAAGGAAGGCATTCAACCATTTATGGCCAGGGTCAAAACAACGGTTATGCTCTAAAGAATTATAAAACCTTGTTAGAGAAACAGGTTTTCTTCATGACTTTTGAAGTTTTATTTTCATCTAAATAATAAATGTTGGCTCAAATAAATTATTTTCATATTCCAAAAATCTGAATTTTTATCTAGACTTATAAAATTTTACATGATTAGAGGTTGTGAAATTCACTTGTTTAATTCGACTAAAAAGCTTAAAAAATGTCATAATTTGTAAAATTGAAAAGTTTCTGAAAATTAATATGTGTACATTAATTTTAGCAACTTTTTCAATTGATATGAATCAAACGCATGAATGTGCAGGGTGATCTTTTATAAAGTGACAATGCTTGGAGCACCTTGTAGCGCGACCTAATAGCCGGGATGACACCAAACTTGGTATTTAGACTAATCAAGACAAGGGAAAAAAGATCCCGTGAAATAAAATGTTAATAAAATGTAATAAAATTGACGCAAGGGCATTTTGAGGCGCTTTACAATGTATAAAATGTGAGAAAAGAAAAATAATAACACATACAATAGTACAGTTAATTATTAGAGCTTATTTACTACATTAACTTCCTCGGTGAGGAATTAAACGGCATTCAATGTGAGAACCAGTCTCAGAAATAACACCGTGCATTCTGTGCACTAAGTTCTCCACAGCCGTACGTAACATATCACGGGGAATATTCCTCACTGCCTTTATTATGTTGTTCTTTAGAATAAACAAATTTGATACTCCTTTAACATAAACTTAAGATTTCAAATAACCCCAGATTTAAAAATCGTAATTTTTTTCTGGTTCGAAATTTCCGAAGAGCTGCGGATGCATTACAAAGATTCATATAATATAGCTTCACTAGTAAGACACATTCCGGTAACGTGAGAGGCATGGCCTTTGGAGCTAGTTTACTTCAACTGAGATTATTTGTTGGAATGATCTACTATTTGCTTTTATAGCCCTTATTAATAGCACTGTCATCGCACAACATTTGCATTTTTCTTTGATACCCCTCTTTTATGCAAATTCTCATTATTGTAAACTACAGCAACGCCACAAAATGCCCTAGTGATCATTTTTAAAACTTTTATTTTTTTATTTATGTCTTGATAAATTTAAAAACCAAGTTTGGTTCCATTTCGGCAATTAGATCTGCTGCAGGTGACTCCAAACACTGTCTCTTTAAAAAAAGATCACCTATATATATATATATATATATATATATATATATATATATAT
>JAPDSC010053470.1:904238-970757 GCA_026290005.1 Latrodectus geometricus | reverse complement strand
ATATTATCGTGTAGAATAATAATTGGGAAACTCGTAACGCAAAGCTTTTTTTATTTAATACTCAGTATTCCTTCACTAAGATGAGAACTAACTACATACTTAGCTACTTGCTCTTTTATACAGTAAAAGAAAGTTCAAGAATACCGTTCCAGTACATCAAAAAATTTTCTAGAACGTAAAAGAATACAAGATTAATCCAAAAATATTCCACACAACTTGTGCGGGATTCTAGCTTTCGCTAATTCGATGGACATCATCTGCCTTTACCACTGCACCACAATGACCATGGCAGGGAAATGTTTTTAGCGGAAATATATATATATATATATATATATATATTGCTACATAAGGTTTCCAGGAAAGAATGAGCTTATTTTCCAAGAAAAAATTTGTAAGATACTATTTTAATGGAATCGAAATAAGAATAACAATGATCTTTGTTTTTTCCAAAGATTCAGGACTCATGAAATCGAAAAATCACTGCTGTATCGTACATGTATGAATAACTATACCAATGAATAACATTTTTAAATTTCTTTTTAAGTTATATTTATTAAATAAATCCCATAAAAATTTAGATACATGATTTTTTTATGTTAGTTTAATTTTAAAGTTTCATATTTCCACATTAGATTTAGAAAGGTAGTTATAAACTTAAAGTTTAACTATGTATCTTATTGAATGATTATATATGATAGAGATAACAAAAAAAAATAAATAAAAACTTATAAAATATCTTCAGCGAAGCAGACTTTGCTGAACAAAAAAGACTACTATATCGACCTTTTCAATTTTTCTGTAACTATAAATAAGAAAGCAATTTAAGACTGTCAATATTATACTGGCACAGCCATTTCGATTGAATGCTAAAGTTTAAATTTACGATTCTCAAATAGATTCACGTGATACAAATTGGTTTGAAAAACTTTACTTTATTTTAAAAATTCAAAAGCCTTAAATAGTTCGTAAAACTTGTATTTTCCCATTTCGATCAAATTTTTTTCTAAAGTAAAATGTATTTATTCGTAGTTGATGGAAGAAGGAAGAGCACAGCTGGAGTCGTAAAATCGATATGAACTACTCGTTTTAAAAGCCAAGACAGAGGCATTGTCCTAGTACCCGCATTCTTATTGAATAACATTACGAAAACAATCTTCCTTACCTTTTCAGGGTAGAATGCTTTGTACAATTTTTATGACAAGAGACAAACAAGTAATTTAATTTATTGTAATTCCCTCAAAAATTAAAAATTTGTACAAATTTTTATTTATTTATACTGATTACTTATATTTTAATATTTTATTTATTTATATTTTTGCATTAAATTAACATATGGGAAATATATATATAGAACATATGACATTAAAATTTCACATCATTATAATTTTATCAAATAAAAATTATTGATCAATAAATTTTCAAAATTTTAATTATGTAAGAAGTGGCAGATATAGTGGAAAAATACCATAAAAACCACCAAAAGGATAGAAGTAGATGAATAATATTAAACATATTTATCATTTAATAATCGTTTTAGTTAATGTTCTATATACTATCTATCACATTCTGTTATCTGAATGCAATGCAGAGAACGTAATATTGAATTTTCAATATTTAGTCAGAAGTAGTCGGCTAAAGCATCATAAATGTGTCGAATAGTTAAGCATATGTCAATTTTTCCAATGAAATCTAGTTATGCAGAGATTTGTAGATACTGCTTAATCCAAAATTTAAACTAGTAGTTGTCTACTCCGAAATAATCTTGAAACGGAAAGTCATCAACTAGTTACTGAGAAATCTGTGATTTATTGTCCTTGTATATTATATTATTTCATGCATATATCAATGTGAAATGAAGCTCCGTTGTGCATAATTATCCTGTTATACGTTACAGTATGAAATGGTATTACTCTTTAACTCGTTTGTGTGGGCTCAAAATTGTAGACAGCCTATTAAATAAAGACTGCTAAGTTTCGTATTTGCTAAATTTGTTTGCATATGTGTTTCTCATTAACCTCTTTAGAATTTTTAATGACTTTCTTAAACTAATTATTATTGATGATAGTCGTATTTTGAAGGAATATGAAATCTAATGAATTATATTTTATAAATATTTCAATCCTTGGTATTTTTAGGACAATAACTTCCACAATTTTTTCAAATTGAAACTTTGACGAAGAAAACATAATAACAAAAAGTGCTTATTTAACTAGATTTTATTTTCTAACAATTATAATATTGAATACTGAGAATTATAGAACAGACATTGTTTATTTTGATCTGTTGAGTGATATCCTCTTATTACAACCATTAAAAATCTTAAACTAGAAGTTTTTAACTGTTGAAAGCATTGAATGGATAAAAAAATAATTTGAATGAGACCTAGTTTGAAATAGTTCCACAGCATATTTCAATAATCCCTCATCAAACTCCTTAATTTTTTTTATTCTTCATTATCATATTCTTTTTTATAATTTGCATTGAAAAGAGGAAAAATTTAAATATATTTGAAGTATATAAAGTAAATAAAAATTATATTTATGAGAGATTAGCAGGTCAAGGAGGCCAGATCTTGGAGGGCATGTTCAACTTTCGGGGAAAAGGCGTAATTCGAAAAAAAGATATTCACAATTTTTAAAGATATTTATTATTTACTTACGTTTGTTCAAAGCGATGTTTAGCACCACCAATCAAGTTGTTGAGGTCTTAGCTATAGATCCACTAAAAATAAACTGGAGAGGGGGGGTGTGGAACGCATGAAATCTCCCTTTGATTGCGAAGTTATTAATTATTGGTGTTAGGATTCCTTTCATCTGCATTCCAGTGCATTTCTGTTAGTCACTGTATTGGAAAAATCCTAAAAATGTTCATACTGCAGTGGCTTAAAACAATAATTTTCAGAAAATGAAAAAAATATTAAGCCTCGTTATTTTTTTTAAAAAATTTTGAGTATGTAGAAAGAAGGGGTATCCACTGCCTTACACATTTTTTCTCTGTTCCTAGAGGTTGTGCATAAATGATTATATTAAAAAAGAGAAAATATCACCACACTTCCATTCTTGTAGCGAGAAGAGAATCGTAATGTGGTGCTATATAGCTTAATTAAACAAATTAACCCATCAACTGTGCAGTCAGCTCTTCAGAATCAACCATACAATCAACTGTGCAGAGACTTCAAATCAGTATTATTTACGATTTGAATAAATTACAAACGCTCTATTAATTATTTCGAAGTAAAAACTAGTTTATGTTTTGAGTTTTTCAGAGTCCAATAACCTAATATAAGTTTCACTGCATTCTTTGCAGCCTTTTTTAATTTAATCACATACAAAATTTCAGAGGACAAACAGAATGAGACTTTATTTATATTGATATCTTAAAACTTGAATTTATGGAAAGCATTTTTCGCTACAAAATGTCACTTCAAATATCATTAATTAATAATTAAACACTGAAAGTATAAGATTTTAAGTTTTCTTAGTTATTATAAGAAAAGTATTTAGTTAAAAACAAAAGATATCTTAAGTTTACAAATCAGTTTTAATATTATTCAAATTTGCCATTCTTTTAAATTTGTAAATTTTACCATTCATCAATTTCATTCATGAATTGATAATTAATGGTAAAATTCAAGAACAAAATTATCGTTTATCTTTCTAATATTTTATATATAAGAATGACATATAAACATACAAATAACTCAATGCAAATTTTAGGAAATAATTAAACTACTTTTTTTTATCAAGTCATAAGATTCTTATTGTCAAACACAAATATAAAGTAAATCCTCATAAAGAGTTTAGTATGTAAGGTAATACATAACTTTATTTAAGACATTGTATCTACTTATTGATAAAAACACATCGTACGTGTACACCTATAACTGTCACTTAACTATAGATAGGAAGCCATCAGAAATTTGTATACTGTCTTAAGATCGAAACAATAGACTTTATATAAAAAATGCCAGATAAAACGTATGACTCTGATGACCAAATTATTTTATTTTTCCATTGGTTAAGAATTAAAAAAATATTCCAGAAAAATAGTCACAGTATATTGATAAATATACTCACCTTAGCGATTTTCTTAAATATCAACAATATCATTCCTTAGAATATACAGTTTATACATATATGTAATATTCTTTCTTACACGCAAATGTCACTGATAAGAATATTTTTTTCTCTGAAAATATTATCGACAAAAACATTCAAGTTGTTAAAATAACATAAAATATAATAACTGAATTCCATTCATGTATCTCTCGCCATCTGTTGGATTGTCAATTTGTATTAAGAGATTTCAATTTCATTTAAAAACTTGTCAATACAATATGCTGACACAGCAGAAAATACATTTTTCATCAATGATAAAGGATGCCATTATTTTAATTTGATTCACATAGACTATGTTTAATTGAACAATTCTATTTATTAAATACGCTATATACCAAGTACGCATATAAGTATCGAAAACGAGTTATAGAATTTAAAATTTTTTCTCAATCAGCCTGCAAATTTCTTTGTCAAATTTTGATCATTTTCAGATAAGAATATACTGATAGAAAAATCTTGGAAATGAAAGTAAAATCTAGTGTATAAATCTTGTTTAGTCTTGAAATTCAATAAAATTTCATACGCTATTAATTTTCAAAATATATATTATTATAATTCCTCTCAAAACATTTTATAATCATGAAATTTTGCTACTAAAACATTTTCCTCATTAATATCTTTTTATTTATATTGATAATATACCTCAGAATTATGCAGTTAAAAATACATCACGAAGGTTAAAATTTTATTTAATGTTTTATTAGAGTTGAGTTGATATTGTCTTCGATTGCAGAGATCAATGTTTTAAAGATTTTTTCCATTCTCATAACTTATTTATTCATAATTCATGAATATAAACTTCATTTAAACTTAATTTATGTATCTAAGTTTTCTATTATACTAAAAGTACCAAACTTGTAAAACTGTTGGAATAGGTAGTATATTTATTTTATTTCAAAATAATGATATAAGAAATTATATATTAATGATTTTAAGAAATAGCTCTTCCTAAAATTTCTTAATTAATAATTATTATTCTTTCAATAAAGACGAGGTTAAAAAGTTAACTGTTGAGTTTAATCAAACATAAACTTATAGACAAATTCGGTTTAATGAGAATAGCAATAAAAGTTGTAAAATAATAAATTCTATGATATTTTCTAATATCTCACACAAAATTAAACCCAAAAGAATTTTTTGTCAAATGTGATTGGATCAAACTTTTAATTAACCCTTCCAAATATAACTATCCATGGTAAGCTTCGTCATCACAGCAATTTTGCAACTAGATTATGAACAACCTAATAGTAAAAAGATGTACAATATTTGCGATGTCTATTGTATATATTTTCCTGGAGTACTATTCATAAATAGTTCAAAAGTCACAATAGAAGATACATAAAACTTATGAGCATCAACCCGGATTGATGTCATAGATATTTCCTTTGCTCATTAGTGCATTAGTAGTAAGGTCATCATCTGGAATCTTTCATTTTTAAGAATGCAACTGTCTCATTATAACAAGGCGGGCTCATGATATTGAAATTTACAATGAGGATTTTTTTTTAAAAAGTTAGTATATTTTTACTGCCAAGAAATTACAGACACGTACTGGTCAGATCTATATCTAGACCACTAATTGGAATAATTGCCAATTTATTTTATTAATGAGTTTTAAATAAATTTACTTTAAAAACTATATATTATTCTGTTGAAGAATATGATTTGTTTTCAATTAAAATTTTAAAAATATATTTCATATGTAAATCCACAATTTTTAAAAATTATTTTTTATCATTGTTTCAGATATTTATCAATAAAAACTAGAGGTACATATTATTCGTATGCTTTTTACTTTAATATCTTTAAATAACAAAATAAATATGCAATAAAATATCCCACATAAACTTATATGGTTTAAATTTTATTGAAGATACCATTTGCTCTTTATTCTTATTATATCTGTTACATGGATGTTTTACTTTGATTAGATATTTTTACATACTTTTAAAATCATTAAAAAATTCAATCACATATAATTGTAGGAAAAAACAAAGAAAATTCCTTTTATATAATATTTTAATGTTTGCAAAATATTCCATACGTTCGGAAATTGTATCCCTTTTATCGAAACTAACTTTACATTGGTTTCTGTGTACCATAATTTAAAATGGGTGTGTTAAAAATTCAGTCACAAATCATATAAATATTTCATAAATTATTTCATAAAGATGACTTATCACACTTTTCCTTACAATTTGAAACTTTTTCGCGCATCTCGCCAAGTGAACGATACAAAAATTTGAATAAAAGTAACAAAATAACCTTTCTCGCACCAGTACAATTGCCTGCCAAATGATAATTCTCCTCCGAAAATTCCTCTCCTAAGTGCTGTTGGAATAGGAGGAAAGAATGGATAAAGGAAAGTAAAGCTTACCCCTTTTAATCGATAGAAAGTTTTGAAGGAATTGTGGAAGAGGCGAGTGAGATAAGTTGCCAAATCTGGCAGTCGGAAAGGTGTCATGTACCGCATAGGTAGCAGACCAGTATTCGAAGCACGGCGGCGAAGAGACTCGCCGCATTTCGCGGAGTTTCTGCCGCTCACTTGTTTTCTGACCAGAATTGACTCTTGGCCAAGGAGAGGGATCAACATGGCAGGGTATGTGATCATTCTGCAGTATCTTTAAAGTCATTGTCTTTTATCCATCAATCTATTGTTTAATTTCCACAAATAAAAAATGTCATTATTTTTAGGGCTTAAAATTAATAATTATTTTATTAATTACTGCATAGATAAAATATATAATTAATTCCCGAAACACATATAATTAGTTTACATGTAAAAGCATACAACAATTAATTATAATTCTGAGTTCAATTCAAGTATTAACGAGAAATTTCAAAAATTAATTCTTCGATTCAAAAAAAAAAAAAAGAGAGAGATTAAACAATCGAAACAAATCAAATATAAACGAATTTTATCTTTCGTAATTTAAAACATTTTTTATAAAACTAAAAAATATTCTGAACTATTTCAGAATGTTAAATATTTGCTACAGCATTATTTGAAAAAAAAAAGTACCATTAATTTTACCGTTACAGAAGCATTTTAAAACAGAAAATTCAGGTTTGGCCGAGATCAATGTCTTTTAAATGACGACAAATAACTTATTTTCCTTTTATTCCATCCGTCAAGAATTCAGTCAAACGAAATATTCTGAATTATGACAAGTAGCGGAACCACGTGCATCTGCTACTGACCGGCTTTTGAAAGTGTTTCCGGAAAATTAGTTTTCGGCACGCGGATTGTTATCTCTGTTGAATTAAAGAAAACGTCCCAGCATTCACGCTTTAAAAAATTTTAAATGAAAGGAATTACATGTAGTGTTAATCTCATTATTTGTCTTTAGTATAACGCAAAATCTATTCAATTTTTTTCTTAATTCAAAAGTTCGAATAAATATTTTCCTATTATGGTACTAAAATAATATTTACAAATTTATTATCAAAAATTATAGTAATTCTTCCCTTAAAATTGTATCTAATTAACATTCCGAAGCAGTAGTACTGGTCATAACAAGCTTCTAAGAAAATATATTTTGGACTGTTTATTAAAATTGAGAGAAAATGTAAAGTTAGTAGAACTTCTTTAGAAAATTTAATTTGACATAATGAAGAAAGAAGTTCGTTTATCTTTATATTTAGGAATTAATGTTAAAAATTTGCTGGCTATTTAATTAAAATGAATAATACGAAATTATAATATTAAATAATCCCTAATGTTAACAAATTAAAAAATTTATAATTTTAATATTTCAAATTCAGACAATACTATTTTGAAAAAAGAGATGTAATTTTTATTAAAAAATTTTCTCGCAATTTATCTTTCAGTTGGAGGAAGACGTTAAATATTTTAATAAATAAATCAAATACAAAAGAAAATGAAATTATTGAAAAACTATTGTAAAACACAAATTATTAAATAAACAGTAATAGAATCTACATTTATTTTTAAATAACGCTTTAAGTAATTGTTATTGCTGAAAAAATTTTCTGATTCGTGAAATTTATATATTTTCAAATGTGTGTAAAGTAAGCATAGCTTTGAGTTTTAACGCCTTCAGGAAATATTGAATAAAAAGATACGTGTAATTCATGAATTGTTAATGTTGAAAGAAGCCTATTTCATAACATTTTAATCCATTTAATATTCTTTGTCTATATTAGATATGATTAAACATTTTAATGAATGAATTTTGTTACATTGATATAGCATAAGAATCTATATATATATGCATGCACAAATTTCATTTATTCAGATTATCAAAACAGCATCTAATACTTAGATTAAAATATAGCAGATGGCACTATATTTGTTTTTAACATCACATAAATTATTAATAGGATTTACGTGTGTATGAACTTCAATTTATGAGTACAAAACTAAAAACTTACTTTAGCTTCAATATACCCATTCATCATAATTTTTATAATTGATAATGATTTTGATAACTTCCTGAGAAAGTTTATTAAAATGAAATATAGATGTTACATGGAAAAGTTTATCACTTCAAATAAATCAATTTTATGAAACATTTTCTTTGGATCTATGGACTTTTCAAAAGTCGATAGATTATGATAAATTTACAGTAATATGTTATTCAAAACTTTAATACGAGTTTTTGTTTTAATTTTAAGGAAAGAAAATATTTATTATCATATATATTGTTGTATTATTTCTCATGTGTTACGTGATTTTACGAAACTATCAATATAACAACTATATTTTTGAATTTTATGAACATGTAATATATTGTTACTACTTGACATGATGTTTGTTTTATGTATTTATATTTATAACCAATACAACTTATAATGATGGAACATACCCCGAATAAGAATTAAACATTTATATTTGCGTTAAAAGAATTTTCGGTGTTTTTTTATTTTTAAAGCAATTGTCACTGCAACAAAAAAAAGTTTCTGATTGGATTATATCTTCATAATCTCAAAATAACGTTATTAATATAGAGATTAAAAATTGCATTTTGAAAATCTCCACTAATATTTTAAATAAGATGATATACCGAAACTAAATTTTGCAGTAAGCGAATCATTTTGCTGTAAATGAGTTACTTACAGCAGAGTTTACTTATGAGTGAGGTTTTTTTTCAAGTCAATCTAATGTATTTTGTAAAAAAACTTCTCGTTTTAACAAGAAAATAGCATTTTACAGCGGTTGTTTCGAGCGCTTAATTTTCTTTGTCATTTTTTTTACTTTGTATACACAAACAATCCACCACATAATTGATATAATTTTTAGATGAGACTTTAAAAATTCTATTATACTAAACTATAAAAAAATTAATTTCTATTTCTTAAGCTAAAAATTTAGAGCAACTTCATACTAATTGACCAAGTTGGCATGAGAATAGAAGTGATGTAATGATCGCGTAAAATTGAAATAAATGTGTTCTCGAGTTCTTCATCTCGAGTTCTTCATTCATTCTCATTCGATTGTTCTGTAGTAAAAAAAATCAGAGCGCCAAGTGAAACTTTATTTTTCCTTTTCTATCAAATAATCTAAGTGTATTGCAATCTCTTTCAAGGAGAAATGTTAATAATGGTATCTCCTTTTTCTCTTCCCCCACTCCCAGCCACCACCTTCACTATTCTGGAACTTAATACAGAGGCAGATTTAAAGCTTCCGAAAAAATACACCAATGAAAAACAAAGCAAACAAACTCAAATACTACAGCAAAGTCACTTCTGTTTTTTGCATTATCTGCAGAATAGAATTTCTCTGAGTTTTTATGTTAGAAATCCATTATTCATTGCTTCTTTTCCGATTGCTTAAAAATAAGAAAAAGAAATTCATTTCATTAAGTTTATACTGTATGCCACACACTACATGTCAAGGCACAAATTGCAACTAATAAAAAGCTAATCACATGCAAATATTACAAGTTTAATTAACATTCGGAAAATGCAATCTCAATTAACTTTGCATTTTGAATGAATCACTCAGCTTTGAGCTCCATGATACTAATTACTACGATTATACGAATTTACAAAGTGAAACTCATTGGAAAATTTAGAAAAAGAACTGAAATATAATTACATCATACAATGATATTTTTTAAATTTTTATCTTCATTTCCGCATATACCCTGCATACAAGTATTACAATTAACAAAAACGCATACATTTTCATTTATGAAATTGATGTTAAAGTGATGAAAAAAATTTTAAAACTAATTGCATAAAAGCTACTTATTTAAAAAATTAAAATATTTTAAGCAAGTTTCACTTGTTTAAATGAACTAAAAAAATAAAAATAAAAAAGTGAATTCAAATAATTTTAAAATTAATTTTATTTTATTGAATGTAGGAAAAAATTAACATTTATCTTAAATTTAATTAAGAACAAAGACAATAGTAGTTGGTTATTAAATTCACTGATTAACTGAATTTAGAGTTTATTTTTTATAAAATATTAAGAAATTAAAGTGAATAGAAAGAAAATTGAATAAGAAATCTATTGCTTAAATTGCATTAAACTTTTCAAATAGCTGAATTAATTTAAAGCTTAATAATATAAATAAAAATTTCATTTACTATAAAGTACAGAAATGGATTTTACTTAACTGAAAAATGGCAGTATTTATCAGATTTCTATGTTTCTACTTAAATTTGGTTATAATTATTATTAATTACATCGTAAATGTCATTTCTGGGAACAGAATTTTTAGATATTTTCTCGAAAGCTTGAGGATTCAACTATAGAGATAACTGTAAAGAAAAATTGTGTCATTTTTATTTCATGAGAAACTCTTCAAAAATTATTAGTGTTAGGACTTCTATAAAGTTTTTATTTCAGCAAAGAGATCAGAATATGTTTGTTTCATTATTTCTAAAAAAATATGAAAAAACTCTAAAAAGAAAAAGATACAATCGATCTTTGGGAAATAATACACAATAATGAAACTTAAATAATATTTAAACTATTGATTTTAATAGTGTTTACAGCATCAAATTTAAAAACTAAAATAAATATATTCCGTTAAATACTCAGAAAGCTTATTTTGCTTAATAAACATCCTCAGTGTTTGAAAAAATGTAGTTTATATCATTGCGGATTAACTAAGCAAGAGCTGTTATAGTTAGATTGTATGAAACATCTCTTAAACATCGATATATCCTTATATATTCTATAGTAATTATAAAATTAAATTATTTGCTTTAAATTATTTAACACTGCCCAATTATTGATCAGATAAACAGGCATATTTTTAGCTTTGTCTTCTAAAAAAGATATAATGAACTAAAAATTTATGTTGCCATTTTACATAAGAAAAGTATATTTTTAATCAGCCAATATCACCGAAAAATAAATTCAAAATTTATAATTGTTAATTTATAATTAATAACACCTTTTCAAAGGAAGAAATTCAGATGAACTGTTAATATAAGTTGAGTGGAAGTTTATTAAAACCATGTATTTCATGAGAAGTAAAATGTATTGAAAGTAATAAAATGAAAGAAGATTACTAAAAATTAATTGATCATAACCGAAAATTATTTAACACATTTAATTTTTATATTCCCCATTCTTTTCATTTTGGACATTTTGCAGTAATTAAACAGTATTAATAAATATTCATTGTATATTTGGGATAAGACAATCACATTGCTTTTCATTAAATGAAGACAATTAATAAAATAGTTTTAACCATTTATATCAAGAGTTAAAGCTTATACACAAGTAAATTAGTTATAAGAAACTATACATCATATTTAAAAATACACTTAAGGGGGTAGTAACAAAATTTAGGCACTAAATACGAATTTTTCAGTCGGCACTGCTAAAAATAAATGTTCATCCATTTCAATTTTGAAAGTATTGATAATATTTTTACTTTTAATCAATTCTATTTCTAGTATCAAAAATACAAGAAAATAAAAAACTTCAGATGAATTTAACATTTCATTTAAAGTGTATCTTCAGACTGTAAATTTTTAACTTATTTAAATAAAAGAACTCTTGAAGATATCTATATTTTTATGTTATATCGAGAATACAGCAGCTATTCAAAATGATTAGATATGAACATTACATTGTAAGATTAGATATAAAGTTTACAATGAATTGTTCAATTGAGAAAATTTGAAATAAATGTATTTTGTTTCGTTTTTGTTTCAAACTGAAAAGTGTATAAGTAGGGAATATTAAATTCCAAAGTATAAATTTTAGTTTTTATTTTTGTAATGAAAATAATCAAATATTAAGGTAAACAATGTGTTAAAATTAATATTATTATATTTTCAAAAGTAGTCGTTTAAGCTTATTATAAGCATATGTATTTTCCACTATTTCTAGTAATTGAATATTAACTTATATCTTTTAGACTCATTTTTACATTATGCATAAGTATTAAAGAAAAAAGGGAGAAAAATTAGAAAAGATAATTGATGCATGAAAAAGAATGAAGAAAGTTTTGAAACAAACGAACGGAACATAGCAACAAAAATTGGATAAAAATAAAACTTCTAACAACTAAAGAGCTACAACATTAATTACCATAAAATTACAAAGACAAATAAGTTGTCAAGGTCAGCAGACGGAGGTTGATCACTCAAGTATAAGATTTACTTTAAGTGAGTAGAACGAGATGGGAGAGTTCATTTACTTACATGGCTCGAAAAATCTTCATTCCTTCTTTACACAGAGCAGAATTTTGATGTTTCTATAACACAGCCCCAAAAAATACATAAAAATTTTATTCAGACTTCAGCGACGAAGTTAAAAAAAAGTTTTATCTATCTCATTGAATTTATGTATCCCAAATTATAAAAATTCCTTGTGTGATTGATTAGACTAACATATCTGTCTGGAATTTTAAAATATTATAAATGGTTTTCTTGTTATTTTAGTCTTCCCCCTGAACATCAATATAATTCTTATATTTTCCAAATAATGATTATAGGCTTATTGTTTAATATTTAAACTTGATCCGCTATCAACTGATCATATAATCAACAATTTCCTTAGCAAAAATGAAATGGAAGATGTAAGAAAACATAATTATAACATTTACAAAGCTGCAAATAAGTAAATTTCTGTTACAATATTGAAAACTATGCATTTCAGATAACGGGAGAAAAGAGGCCTTCAATATTACAAAGGTTTTAGTACGTTTATGTTTAAGTTCCTTATTTTAAAATAACTTTTTCGTTATAAAAAGTAAAGTTAAAAATAGAATGTTCATTGTAAAATTAAAGTAAAAAAAAAAAAAAAAAAAAAAAAAAAAAGAAACACTTCAATAAACTAAAGGGTGGTGAATAAAACCAGGTATTTAGGTTTTATACGTATGAATTTCTGCATTACTGAAAACACAAGAATTTTTCATGTACAAAATGAAAGTTTTATTTAGTGTTCTTATGATTATAAAGTTAATGAGATTGAAATATAATTTCTTTTGCAAATTTCATATTCTAAGTCATTTTATAATACTGGTTCTTATTTTTATAACATATATTTCTTGTACCCATGTGTTTTATGTGACGCACTTATGAGATTTATTTTTTAGAAAAAGAGACAATTGAATGTTTTCAGCCAAAGTAATGCTTTATTTTAACTAATATCGTTTACTAAGTCGTGCGAAAAATTGACTAATACATAATTATTTTAGTGAAACTGGAATTCATAGTGAAATAATTGCTTTTAATATTAATGAGGGCAGTAGTGTTGATATCATTACTTCTGCATGGAAACTATTTGCAACGATACTGCAGTGAAATTAATTATGGTGCCAAGGAAATCATTTGGTCTCGAATCGCACATCACGTAAATTAAGTTCATGCTTGGCAATATGTTTGCAAATCTCTTAAATATATATAAACTGAATTCTGGCTAGTATTTCTAATTGTAAAAATAAAATTATGCAAAATTGTAGATTAAAAATGATTAATATATATAAAGTAGTTGTATTTTAAAGTATCAAATTAGCTCATTAATAATTCGCAACGTACATATATGGTTTTAAATGTAGTGAATCACTTTTTGATTTAAATAATTATCTACTTTATTTTATGTTACCATCAAGCAAGATTTATGTAAAAAAATAAAACTATTAAATTTATTTCTTTATGAAAATTTTATTCTTTGTTAATTTAAAAAAAAAAAATTAGGTTATAAAAAGATCATGAAAAATTCTAAAAAAGTTATTTTTATGTTAAACTTTTGTAAAGTCTAAATTCTAAACAACGTTTTTTGTGATATAAATCGATTAATAATTGATATCTTTCCATAAACTCTGAGGTGAAGCTATTAGCAATTCTGTTTTCTAGGATTATATTAGGAAAAAGCTGTTTCAAAGCATAATTGTTTGATCTCAAGATAAAAAAATTTTGTAATTTCAATTTAAAACTAAAATGGAAAGATTTCCATTTTAGTTTGAAATAGATTAGTATAAGTACATTTAAAATTAAGCTGTTACTTTCTCACATTTGAAAAAAGCTACTCTTTCGACAAGACGAGAACTTTTGACATAAGTTTAACTAAGTCGCATGTCTAAGTCACTTATCAAAATGTTAAACATTGAAACAGGTGTTCCAGATTTGGAATCGTTTTTAATGTTTCAGCTATTGATGTAAGAACATTTTTGCATTTCTTTTATTTGATAGTTTCTCAACAAATTCGAATCAAAATTAAATGACGAGAATGAATATTTCGATTTTTTAAAATTTGTTATTCTTTTTTGACTTTATATGTATATATAATTCAACAATAAAAAAAGTCAATTTAAAATGCTCTACAGAAAATATAATTATTTTTATTATTTCATTACCATTTTGCAAATAAAAATCACAAAAAGTATGGGAAACACTAAATATGCTTTTTAGTGCAGACACTTGCTAATGATATTTTTAAAATAAATATTTTGACACTTTATAACTAATAAAACAATACAAATGGAGATGAAAAAAAAATAGATTCAAATTATTAAAAATTATTAAATTATTTAAAACTTATGTTTTCGATTGTGCATATATCAAGCGAAATAAAAACTAAAGCTTATTTGTATTACACTTAATAGAGATATGCTTCAAATTTATATTAAATTTTAAGAAATGTATGTATGCAAGATAAGAAATGATGAATCATTTGCCATTTCAAAATAAGTGTAAATTCTTAATTCAATTATTATTCATTCCATGGAATTATTTTTTAAATTATTTCAAACTTTACCAGTATAGTATTTTAAAATAATTCTTTAATAAATATATTTTTTAGTTAGAGCTTAAATAATTTGTTTCCACTAACTTTATTAGAAATATAGCAACGGAAGAGACTGGAAAAATAACAAATACCAAAGAAACATTATATGCTATTTCTAACTAAACGTTTTTGCTTCATACATGTACATATAATTTATTGTTTATATACCGTATTTTGCTAAGTAATTTAAAATTGATTTTTTATATATATCTTGACTCTATGCACTATTAAAGATTATAAATATATTGAAATAAATTTATTTATAAAATGTAATGACTGCTTGCTTGAATATTTTAAAAAATTTTTGTCATTGTCATTTTGAATTAAAAAACTTCCACTAAAACAAAATGGTTAAATATGGTTAAAAAATTTAAATTATTAATTATTTACAATGTGTTAGATGCATTACATACTTAAATTTTGAGATCAAAATCATATTTGAACTTACATGTAGTAATTTTATTTAATGTATATATAGCATTCATTTTTAGTGATATTATTCCAATGTGCTTACATTTTCCAGCCATTACATTTTTTTAAATTCAGGTACTTTTTGACAATTATTGAAAATATTGTTGTAAAAATATAGTTTATAAATGAATCTTACAGAAGAATTTAAAATATTTTAGCCAAAACATTTCCCAGAGGAAATTAAATTATTTGTTTTATATACAGATAAAAATATTAGCATTTCATTTACTTAACTGCGAACTAATAAAAACATATTAAGGAAAAATACTGAGTTCTCCTGTCACTTATTTAAGTATAGCGAATGTTATTAGAAATTGTTGCATTTTGATAGATTCTGATTTTTGGTGACAAATCAGAAATCAATAAAGTTCATTATTTTAATTTTAGTCCTAATCTTTTGAAAAAGAAACCCCTCCTTATTTCCTGTAATGGATTATTGCGACGCATCATTTATCATTAGTAACGCAATCAAATGAAATACTTCTATTTATCAAAATAATTGCAAATATATTGTTTATCACAAGAACTATCACATACGCACACATCGTTAAAGAGCTATGGAAGAATGGAAAAATTGAATTTAATGGAAGTATTTTAATTGGTTTTTATTGTTTTAGCTAAAAAATTAAATTTTCCTGACAATTTATAAATATATTTCCACGAGAAAAATAATATGATACGAGAAAAAAAACAATTAATTGGGAAAGGGTCACATATTTTGTACTAAATATTAAAATTCATAACTTACATTTATCTATATTACTCTGGTTTATTGCTTGTAAGCAAATTTTTGTTTAATTTCATCACACCTTCAGGACAATATACATGTTAACAGAAAACAAACGAATTTCAAATGTTGTATAATTTTTAATGTGAATTGATTATTCCAAATTTCTATTGTATTTTGTTTCGTATGGTTTAAATATTTTTAAAATTAGTCTGGATCATTTATCTTAAACTACAAAAATAGATACTAAATTTACATAAAATGTTTCAAGGAGAAATTCTTGAAATAAAGACTAGTCTTTCGGACAAAAATTTAACTTAATTACCTTTTTAATTTAGAGTAATATAAAAAGTGGATACTTATATAATATTAAATTTCGTTCTTTATTTGGCTTGATCTTCTTATGCAGTTAATTAAAATCAACCAATTATATTAGTTATAAAAATATACTTAGAATTCTATATAAACGCTATATTTCTTCAAATAAATGTGTTTTCGAAGCTATAAAATTTATTACATTCCTTTACCGTATTGAGTTTCGGACCATTCGTTTAGGCATAACAATCATATTTTTAATAAAAAATAAAATAAAAATTATTATAACTTCATCGCATTTATTGATTTTAGAAACTTGAAGACTTCTTAGATTTTAACCTGAGATTTCACTTTAATGGAGCATTCCCGTCCCAGAATATATTTCCGAGTAAATAATATTTCTAAGAGCCCATTAGAGGAGGAAAATCATTATTTTCAATGAAAATTTCTTTTTCATAGCTTTTCTATTTAATTTTTATTTTATCTAAATACGATATTTTTTCAATGCAACTTGTATTTTTTTTAAATTTTATAATATATATAATTGCATACTTTTCATTTATTATTTCACTGATGTAATTCGTTGACATTGTAAAACTTTGAAAAAACAAGTTAAATAATGTACTTAAGTTTTTTTCATCTCTTTCATTATCTTAAATATTTCTTACATTTTAAAATCAGTAATTAAAACAATTTTCGACATATTTTCTCTTATGTTACATTTAATAATTATTTCTGAAATGAACAGTAAAAATAAAGATAAGATTAAAGAAATATTAATGAGATGAGATAGATATAAACATCTATCTCATCTCATTAATCATATCTTAAAAAGTTTCATTTTGTAACTTTAATTTTTAAATATAAAAATTTAACAAAAACCATATTTTATTAGATTTGTGGTTAAAAAACTAATAAAATTTATAATTGAAATAAGAAAAATAAGAAAATACGAAGAACCCAATAGAAATAAAATACAGTATAACTATACAAATACAAAATAAATGAATGTTTTATATAATAAGGAAAGTCATATAAACATACAGAAAATACTTTAAAATAGAAATATTTTTACAACGAAATTCAAATCTAAAAATCATATCAAATATATAAAGATGAATACAGGAAAAATATCACGAACTTCTAGTTTTGAAGTATATAAAAACAAAATATCTGAAAGAAAATTTTTTCAAACTCAAGTTCCCTGCAAGAAAAAAGATCTGAAGAACTGATTTGTGTGTATAAAAAATGTTTAACGAACCAGAAATATGCAACTTTTCAGATCTCATTTAGATTTTGAACATCGCTGTAGAAAATATTTGTCTTCTGTTCTGAAAGAACAAAAAATTAAAATAAATTATAGATTGAAAGATATTCAACATTGAAACAACGAACAGCTTTATCAATATAGAAGTTTTCCAATTGGAATAAAAATAATTTAATATCGAAAACTTAAACTAAAGAAATTCATATTAAAAAATGCAATTTTGGTATTTCAGTAAAGCCGATAGTGTTACAAAAATATTATTTGAAAACTGAAAAGAGCTAATTAAATTTCAAAATAATTATTGTTATTCATACAAAAATATAAAACTATTCATTTGAAAAGAAAAAAAAATATTATGCTGAGACAAAGAGAAGGAGGAAGAATTGCTGGTAGTATAAATGAATGTTTATTAAATTAAGAAATATAAATGAAAGAAATATAATCATGTCTACTACAGATAACAGGAAAAAAGTGAAGAAAATAAGTTTAATAATTAAAATAATTTAATTATATTTACTATTTAAATACAAAGTAAACAAGAATGCTCTTGCCGTTTTCACGTTGCCATTGAATGAAGTGAGAATATGTATGCAAATAAGTGTATGACTTGATTGAAAGTAGTTGGTCAGTTGAGAGTAGGGATATTAATCGTTATAAAAGCAGATCCACCGCGCAAATTCTTCAATCGTAACTTGTACAATAGCGAAGAGAAATGAATGTGTCAAAGGAGCTCGTCGAAGTTTTTACTTTAAGACTTAAAAGTTGGCTTATCAGCCGCTGCATCAAGTTACCGAACATGCCAAGCATTTGGGGATAGTGATGTGAATGATTGTAAAGCAAGGCCTTGGTTTAACAAATTAAACTTGGGAGAGTTTTCCCTCTGTGATGAAGCTTACAGTAGACGACCACAGGCCTTTGATAATGAAGTCCACCTGGTGGTCATTGAGGAAGACAATAGTCAACAATTCAATGCCAGACAATTCAACGTTTCCGGGGAAATGGTTAGATTTCATCAGCACGGCTTAGGTAAGACGTACAGGCTAAGTAAGTGAGTTCCTCACATACTGTTGGAAGTCCATTAGCAGCAACGAGTGATAGCCTCTTTATCCTTGTTTTCTCAAACCTATAGCACATCCATATTCCGTCAAGTACTCACCAGTGACTGAAAGTGGTACTGTATGAGATTCACAAGCGTTCCAAACGTTGGTTGTCACTATAGGATTGTGTCCCGCACAAGGCAAGACCATTTATGCACCCACGCAAGGTTATGCTTTGTGTCTGGTGGTCTAATCATCAAGTGGTTGCCTAGTTATCAAGTCTTTCAGTACGAGCTACTACCAATAGGCCAAACGGTCCCTGCGAGCCTGTACTCGCAGCAATTGAAACTTGTGCAACAGGCATTGCAACAGAAAGAGCGAGCACTGGTTAATCGCAAGAAAAATTTAAGGCTACCTTGATTCTAAACTTCAAATAAAAATGTTTTCAAATTAATATAGATCAGCTCAATACAGCTTTTATAAAAATATGTAAATTCCTTGAAATGTACGAGATTTACAAGTATTCAAGTAATGTTATCTTATGCAGTGAAAGAGAAATATTCATTGGTGGAAAGAATAATCAGAAGAGTTTTATTAATTTAGAAATAGAAAACATTAAGAGCTTCATGAGAAAAACTGCATGTTAAGGGAATGTGCTTATATTTCTTAACTTCTCTGAAAGATTAAAATTAATTTAATAAAAGAAATGTGTAATTTAAAAGCATTCTCTCACTCTCTCTACTTTTATTTTTTAAAAAAAGGATAAAGTATTTCATGAAGTAAATTGAAGACATTTTAAAGGCTGTTACTTTTTACCACTAAGAATGAAAAGCATTTTACGGAATTTAAATTACATTAATACCATAATTCGTCTGCTAATATTCCTTCTTGTATGATATAAATGGAAATAAGAGGTGAAGACAAAAGACTGTTTTATTATTAAACTTCACACAAACAATACAAAAATAACTAAAATTTAAGAACTTTCTTCAATCAGTTTCGTTGTTACTCCTTTAATTGTTGAAGTGAAGTGAGGGAATAAGCTTTATTAATACTCATAAAATTAAATCAAGCCTCAGAGAATCTATTTCAAATAACATTATAGTAGAAGAAATAACATTCATTATAATCGTAACTGGAATTGTACTGTTACGATTATAATGTTTATTAAGATAAAAACATCTCAAACAATTTATATGCGAATTTTGTTATAATTATTAGAAATATTAACATTTTGTAGGTAGTATTCATATTTTAAAAAGTGTAAAGGGAAATGAAATGACGTGTTATCCATTTGAAATAATTTATTTCTAATAAAAGAACTGAAAATGAACTTTCCGGTAAAATGTCCGATAATTTTTGTTATAATTTTTAAGTAGTTAATGTTATTTCTACAAATATTTAATTAAATTTCTATCTAAAACCCATATAATAAATAAAGAACTAAGTCAACTAAATTAGAGGGTTGTATTTTATCATTTCAGTACATTTAACAATATTTTTATACAAGTTAGAGACTAAATTTCTTTAAAAAAACTTTCCTTAAAATAACATAAAAGTGCTTTTTATCTTTAAGACTTAAGAATGAAGTTTTTTTTTCCATCAACAGATAGAGGATATAAGGAATTTAGAGTTTACTTTCTACTTTTCTATGAGGTTCACACAGTATATTTCTTTTTGTGATTTTTTCCTTCAAAGAAAAAAAAAAAACTCAACAAGTTGCACAAAAAGCTGTTTCTTTGAATTGAAGCCATTTTATGATTACTTTTTAACCACTGCTCTTTTCAAGATGTGCTTTCATTTCTAGCAAAAATGTATTTTTTAAAAGGAATTCTATTTTCAGACTGTTATTATCTATAAAAATAGTACATTTTTAAAATCCTTTCTTGTATTTATGCATTTTCACTTGTACTAAATTCATATTATCAACAAAAATTCCTTTTATTTTTTTAAGTTTTACTTAAAAGTATCAACTTCATAAATGCAAATATTTTAAAAGATTTTATGCTGGTACGAAGCAGAAAGACTAAAAATTTGAAATTAATAAGATTTTCATTTCAGAGATAATTAATCCTATTAAAGTTATGTGTTTTAAAGTGATTTTCTAAATATCTCATTTGCTTTTTTAATTTATTGTGAACTATAGCTTAATTTAATTTTGTAGTTCACAATAATAGCCGCAAGAAAATTTAATTGTCAAGAGCTGCGTGTTAGATGAAAGTATCGTGTAAAAAACTAATTTTTAAGCTTAATTTTACTCTTAACTTTTATTTTTTAAAAAACGGAGCTCTTATTATTCTACTCAAAGTTTAATATTCAGTATAGAATTTCGTTACAAATTTTTTAATAAGTATCCAATCATTCGTTTATCCAAAATGAATAACGGTATTTTCATAATACATACGCATCATTAAAATGAAATAATTTTAATTTAAAAAATTTATAATAAAAATTTTGCTGACTATTTACTTAATTAAAGCTTATAAAACTGTATGATTTAATTATTTAATAGAAACACATTTTATACTTTATTTTATCCGGTGTTAGAAAAAAACTGATGTAGTAATAGATCAATAAAACGTCTAGAGGCTCCTTTTATGGTCCTGAAAAGAATCCGTTAAAAGCATTTCTATGGCCGATTTATTGCTACCTTTATTGAATGTTTACAAGTAATTCAGTTGTTTAGGATTAAAGTTACGATGCATTTAAATTAGAATATTAAGATTTATGAATTTAAATGATTTTAAATGCTCATGAAATTTATCTCTCTCATTTAATTAATCCTTCAAATTCTCATTGTAAGACAGACATAAAGAAATCTTGTTATTTTACTTAAAATGAAAATCAATATTGTTGCTTTGAAATATATAAATTGTTTGGTTAAGCTAGACAAACAAAAAATACCATTCATAAAATTACAGATTATTTAATATTACATAAAAAGAATTATTTTGCTTATGATATCGTACATTTAATATTAATATATAATGATAATATATTGAATAAAATAATGTAGTAAATGAAAGAGATAATAATAAAATGAAATAAGTATTCTTAATTATACGTATCATGTCATTTGTTACTTAAACTGAACACATATATATAAATATATTGCTAACATGTAAAGATAGTATATCATTAGAAATAATATATATAACATATATCTTTTTTACATTTTCATCCACATTGTTAAATTTTGGATTATTTCTAAAGGAAAATTATTGCATTTCTTTCACTATCTATAAAAAAGACTTAATCAACATTTCTTATTTAAACAGGATAAAAAGTTTGTATAAATTTTTGAGTTTTTACTTTTCTTTTTATTTATTTAATTTAAAAATTATATTAACAAAAATTTTTAATTCGGTAGTTTTATTATTATTATTTTTATTTTTCTTTCTACACGTTTTTTTAGATACCAACTCTTATATAAAACAATTTTATTCTAAATTAAGTGGTAACAATAATTATTAAATAATTTTTGTGTCTTTATTCTTTGAGGAGCAAACATAAAATTATATCCATTAACTTTAAATTTTATTGATATACTATTTGTGTGAAAACTACGTGTCTTTAATTAATAAATATATTCCACTTAATTTTCTTCCTAATTCAATAATTTTAAGCACTTTTTGATTACTTTTCATACTAATAAGAGAACAATATTACGCGAATTAAATATTCTAAAGGATGATTTATTAAATTATGCATCCCACTATGCGTGACACTGATCAATTTTTGATATTTCGGCATTTGATTTTGGCAAAAGAAATTTTGGATGTTCTCCAATGCAGCTTTGTCTATGATTCTTTTTTTGTCGACTTATAAAAGGTTTCTCTTTTATAATTTAATTAGAACATGACCCCTATTATTTGTTTTGATACACCCTAAAATTAATTTTATTCTACAAGTTTTATTTAAATTTATTTAAAAAGGTTCAAAGAAAAACTGCATAACAACAATTTTTTTGGTATTTGATTGCAAAAACGAAAATAATACATATACTCAGATACTTTTTGAGTAAATGCAAAAAATTTATTTTTGCCTTTTTGATACTTTTTGTCCAAAATTAAAGAAGCGTTTTTAAAAATTATGGAAAAGCGTTTGATTAAACAAAACACAAATTAAAAAGATTTTGATCAGACACTTATTCAGGTGAAGTTTATTTATGGTTTCTGATGAAGTAATCCTATTCATTCTTTTTTTACCATGAACGCAAGAGATAGTTTTAAGACCTATTCAGTGTGATATACCTTATTCATGTGATGTGAATTATTAAAAGAAATTTGAATTTAAATGCTTTCCATCAAAGTCTTTCATTTTTCATTAAATGAAAAACTTCAGTTTTTTTTTTTTTAACGAAGTTATAGTTTACTTATATGTTTTACTTGATTGTATTCTTTATTAGTTTATTTGCCAGTTACAGCGGTTATTTACAAATGCCAACATACCCATTTGTAATATTACTGCTACACAATAATCTTATTTTTAAATAGAGTTCTAAGCCTAATATTTTAATATCTGAAAATTCTTTCTTTCATTTGCATTGTCTAAGAACACTAAAATACTGCTTCTTTTATTGGAAAATAATTTATAAATTTAATAAATACCCAATTAGTCATTTTTAAATGATTTTTGTTGCCTAAATTATATTTACTCAATAACTTATCCAGGCATTACATTTTCATAATTCACTGTTATATACTTCACTATATATAATACCCATTTAAAACTAAAAGTTAGATTGAAATTTACAGATGAGCATTAGAGTGCCAAATATAAAAAATATGCATTTAAAAATATAGAAAATATGGCCAAAAATATTACATTCCTACGTGTATCTAAGTTATACAAGATCCGGCAATCGCCGCCATTCTGAAGTAAGTGCTTCTCCAGGAAAGGTGCATTACGTAGCTCTTAAATTCCTGTTGTCGAAGTTAAAATGGAGCAAAAAATTAATATTACATGTTGCTTCAAATTGAATTAACATTACATTTTGCTACAATTTGCTTTAAGACAGTTGCGGAAACCTACGAAATGTTAAAATAAGTTTAAGGCGAGGAAGGATTATCCCGCCCAAGAAATTTTGAATGGTTGAAACGCATTCGGGATGGGCGCGAAAGCGTCGAAGATGATCCACCGATAGGTTGACCGCAATCCGTACGCACACCGGAAGCAATTGAAAAAGTTCGTGATATGGTGAAATGTGATCGTCGATTAGCTATTCGAGTACTCGCTAATTTTCAACAAAATGGGAATTGGCTGCTGCTATATGACAATACCCGGCCACGCATTGCATTGCCTGCAAGACGATTCTTAGCCCAGCACGATGTCGTTGAAAAGTAGTATCCACCATATTCTCCAGACCTAGCACCCGCAGACTTTTTCCTGTTTCTTAAGCTGAAAAATTCGCTGAATCAAGATTTCAGAATGTCGAAGCCACCAAGAAAACTGTAATGTTACTATTGAAGAACATTCCAAAAGAGGACTTTAAAACTTCTTTCCGAAATTTGTACAGTCAAGCACAGGCGTGCATTACGACTGATCGGGATTACTTTGAATCGTATTAAATGGCTATATTTTTAACATTTTTCTTCTGAGTTATTCCATGAGTCCTGGAAATTAATAGCCTGACCTTGTATTTTTTTAAATGACATAATTTATGAATTTGAAAAATATCTATATTGAATAACAAAACGTACATCATATTCGTCTTCCGCTACTTTTTCAAAAGGCATACCATCGAATTCTGTTTCCGATTTTCTCTGTTTCTGTTTCAGGTTTAGGATTCATAAATAAATTATCCTTTTCTGCTCCATTTAAATAGTTAGATATTCTATATTTGTAAAAGAATTTTTAATTATATCAGGTTTAATTTAATTCCATGTTTTTATAATTCCATCACATAGTATTTTATATCTGGTCTGACAAATTGTACCTCCTTTTGTAAAATTTACTTTGTAACAACCATGTATTCACTACTCTCCTTTTAAATATTTCAATGCACACATTTAAAAGCTGAACTAATACCCTTAATTAGGAAGTAATCACTGTCTCTAAGCAATCTTTTTTGTCGATTTCACTTTATTGTCTATTATTTGAGGTCTGAACATCATATTACATTTTAGGTTCTATAAAGCGCTAGGATACTTTCGACAAGTATATACCTTACACATAATTTTACATCTCTTTTCTTCTTTCATCCTTTCATGATAACATGAATCAAAACACTGTTTGAGAAATAAAATTTTGGCACTGTTATCCTATTAAAATTAACTTATGGTTTTGATTTTGCAATATTCTCTAACTTTATTAACTAAGCTCTTCTGTGAAATGACTTCGCAACTTGTTCTTTTTATGTGAACTATATTTCCTTTTTTCGCATCATTTGTTTCATTTCCTATCATATATAAAATAATTTCATCGATATTTACAATGTGTGATAGCAAATAATATTTTATCTTTGTTGGTGAAAACATATATTTAGGAATTTATTTATTTTTTACCCTAATGCTTCAGAAATCACTATGAAGCATTCCTTATATCTTCGTGGAATTAAACTCCTATAACACGTACAAAATATATCATTAAATACTTATATAAATTCAAATTTGGCTTAAAGTTTTCTTTTCCATTTGCATTCATTATTAACTAGCTTTAAGGAAAAATAAACGGTACCGGTTATTTATGGCTTATCATTTATTACAAAACACTCGTGTTATTTGGTCAATTAAATTTCATGATTTCATTTTTTACCCTATATATAACTTTTATCAGCACTAATTATTCTAGTTGCAGCAATATTTTGATTTTGTTTTACGAATTGAATGAATTTGCATATGAAACTAGCACTGTACTTATTTCGCTAGGCCGGATCAAAATTTACAGCTAAAAGGAACACTAAACCAAAACTACAGAGTCAAATATCTTGTAAAAAAAACTGATTACTGTTGCAGTCCGGTTAGAAATGCATTCGTACCCAAAATTAACTCTTTTTTACGAAATTTAAAATAATATTTTTGGACAGACAGGATTGAATATAATCCTTTATACTTCCCAAATTATTTATTTCCTCTGACAATTCCTCCACAAACCTAATCCTTTTATCGTTTGTTTATTATGTATACCATTCTTTGAGAAAACCCAAAAAACCTTCAAATGAATGGTTTAATAAGATAAGAGTATCAAGCATGAGTATTTTTTTTCGTAAAGGAAAGGGTTATCCTTGAAATATGTCTAAAATTAGAAAAAAATGTAATTTGAAAGTATAAGTATGCATTTTATACAATTATGCAATATTTACTCAGTTATGATACTTCACTTAATGCAATTAAATTATTTTGTCTTGCTTAGCTCTTATTTTGAATAAGAATTTCATATTTTTACTTTTCTTATTTATACGCAAACAATATGTATCTTTTTTAAAATATGACATTCTCCAAAGAGCTATGCCTGTCATCTCGAAGGACACCAAATACAAAATAAAGTTACTAACATAAAAAAAGGAACAGCAAAATATATTTAGTTCCAAAAGTCACTGATAGGAGGAAAATGTGACGCTTTTTAGTTTTTACTGTAGAAGAAATTTTCCGTTTAAATTCAGAAAGAACTTTAAAATGCAATATCTCGTTTATCCAGTTGACCGTAGAAACTATTTGGAATAAAATCATAATAAAAATTTTTAAGACATTCCAAGTAGTGACTGATTTTAAGGGGCAACTTGCATTATCAGAGCGTATATTATTTTTTGACTTCACAAATCTAATCTAGCAATCAATCATCAGTAAAGCAGAAACCGAAACAATCACCTAATGAACCTCTGTCTATTAATGTATTGAAAATCATGATTAAGAAATTATAGGAAACAGAATCTTTAACAATTCGCCTAAGAAAAAGGAGGGTGTCAGAGCAAATAATTATAGATATTTCATCTACAATTGTCGAAAGGACACAGGGGTAACCATATCTGAATATAACACAGCATAAGTGTTGCGAAAAGGTTGGCTTATTGAAAATGTGAAAATGTAATACTTGATTATAAGCACATTTGGTTAGCAACCATTTAATAATATAATATAACCTTTTAACAGATTATTTTAACATTCAAAAATTTTGCTAGTTTAAAATAATCAAATATTTTAATTTGATGAAAATAATTATGTAAATGCAGTCAATAACTATTTACAATAATAAACTTTTTTATCATATAATAAATGTTAGAGTTGTGAACTCCAAACTCATGTATATTAGAAACATAATATTTAATTAGGAAATTCACATTAATGACTAAACATATTGATTTAGTAAAATTTATTATCCACGTTCTTAATTTCAATATTTTAATGGATGTGAGTACTTACTATGTAAATTATTGAAATAAAAATGTAATATTATAGATATAGAGAGAGGAAACAATTTCATTTTCATAATTTATAATAATGTACAAATATATATACATATATTTAAACTTTTAATTTTATTCTACTAAGGAATAAAATTTTGCATCCTAAGAAAATTGTGTCGATAATATAAAATGTATTCACTAAATGTGAATGAAAAATCGTATTTTCTACCGCAGTTTAAAAGCTGTTAATTCACATTAAAAAAATGTGATCAAACTATATTTTATTTTTATAATTGTATAAATTGAATTTTCTAGTCTGCTGTTATTTCAAAGTATAGCATCTAATATTTTTTCTGCTTAGAATAGATATCAAAATCTTTGACAAATATTTACTAAATATTTTTAATGTACATATTATATTCAGTCATAAATAAAATAAAATTCTAAAACTGAATTTGGATACATAATATAAACTAATGCCAAAAAATTTGCCTTTTAAATTATTTATGCATATTAGTATTTATCTAAATTAACCTTTACTATGAAAATATGAAATATCTAAACACTCATTCATGCTCTAAAGGGGAAGGAAGTCTAAATTGCTCTCTCTAGAATTAAATAAAATGTTCCTCAATTTACCAGGAATTAAAGTTTGCAACACACTACTTTAATTCTCTCAGCTTCTACTTTCTCCCCCCCCCTCTCTCTCTCTGCTTTAATAGTAAGTTGACTACGATGCATCTCAATTTAGGAATAAAATTTATTCTGTTTAATACCTCTTAATCTGGATTTTGTTCGCATATTTGCTACAAAGGGTATGTTAGTAGCTTCTCTTCTCTTGAAGTCTACATTGCTAGGACCATTGAAATCTCTGCTTTTCATTTGCAATCAGTTGCCAAGTTGAGACTTACTCAATGAATGAATTGCCATAATTAATCTGATATCAATGGCCTAAATAACTTTATAAACTTATTCCTCTAATGAGGCTTATTAATATAACTCGAAAATTGTAAGTATTAAAATGAAAGATCAAGGCAAGCTAAATAACAAAAATTGTTTCTAGTTGAAAGATTTTTGGTATTTTCTTCATTTTAAATCAGTGAATAGACTGTTTAATTATGTTAGCTTTTACATAAATATGTGATAATTTGTGTTCAGTTATCATAATGCAAAATTAATTTTTAAGTAGTTTTACTTTTCAAGATACTTTTTTTATTGAATTTAAATATTTAGTGATTTGAAATAACAAACATTCTAGTTTTTCATGTTTTTTTTCTATCTAATACATTTAGAATTATAAAATGAATTCTTTTTACATTTCTGTATCTTTTTTATTCAGTAATTTGCATCAAATTTGTCTTAAATTAACTAATTTGTCTTGCTACGAAACAATTTCGAATAAAACAACTATGTAGTGTAAAATTACACTTTTATTTCTTGTCAAAAACATGGAAAAACATAGATGTTAATATAATATAAAGCAATAAAAAGTTTATAGAATTAAATAAAAACTGAAGCACGTTTATTTAAATTAATATAAAATTGCTAACGAAACAGGATAATCAGGATGCAATAGTTTTTATACTTAATTGAAGATGCTATTTGTGTCTTTAAATGCCTGAATATAGAAAATGCAGTACAGATTAAATATCATATTAATATGTTACAATTATTAAGTCTTCGTAACATTAATTATATATATTAATATGATGCGTTTATTTGGAATACTTAACATTTTCGTACCAGTTTAGGTATAACCAAGTATATTTGATGACAAATTCTTGTGACAAGAGCATTATAAAAAGTAATATAAGAATATTTCTTTCCGCTAGTATATGCAGAATGATGAATGTTATAAATTGGTGCTCATTTTTCTTTATTGTATTTCTTATTGGTCAATATTTTTCTTTATTGGTCTCAATGGTGTAACAAAAAAAAATATTCAAACTGTTGGAATACAAACAAGCCCAAGTGAATTCTTATATATAATGCTAGGGAAAAAATGTAGAATGTTTTTGTATGGGATTAGTCTCTTCAAGTGTATGTTACCAAGAATTAATAGGCATAACGATAAAAAGTAGAAAAGTCTAATTTGCAAACTTAATGGCCTAAATTAGAAGCAAGTATTAGGCCGTATAAAAGTGGTAATATTTTAAAAGATGTCCTAAATCCATTAATAAATTTGAATTTTTCAGAATATATCATCATTTATTGTAAAGCCTGAAGTCTTACCAATATTCTAAAAAAGAAAAGATTTCATTGACTAAATCTAAAGTGTTTAATTTGTGTTATGTACTGAAGTACTGACATTTGGATGTGTGTCAGTAAAAATCATTCATAATCAATAAAATACTTTAAATTAATTTTATAGGGTTTAATTAACCATTCATATAATCATCCGGTGAATAGTTCCGGTGAATAATTTATTCACCGGAACTGCTACTATTCATAACTTTTTTCTAGTTTCATCGATTTAATGAGCGCATTGATGAAGATTGTGTCAATTAACTTGAACAGTAGTTATAAAAAATATGATAGTCTGACATTACAAATCAAATAAATCAAAAATAAAATAAAATTTGTCAAAAATGGCATTTATACATAATTTTTTTTAAATACACAAAACTTGTTGGAACAACTTATATATTACGCATATTCATACAACAGACAATTGAAACTGCTACAAGATTTTTTATTGAAATCTATTGACACGCTATTTATGCGAAATTCCAGTATGGAATTCTTGTGGAGATAGGATGAATATGCTTGTGGCATGTAATGATTTGCTTTTCAACTCCCTAGAATAAAATAGACAGCTGTTTAGAATGTATTTAAAAAAATGTTGTACATCAGGTATTTCATACACAAATTACACTTTAATGATATTTCCCTGTAAAAAGTTGAAAGGACATGTGTAAGAAGGAGAAATGCTTACTATCACATTTTTGATTATAATAGAGTTTGAATTGCGAGACTGGGATTATTGTATCACAATATCGCTACTCCCATCCATTGAGATCCCATGAATGTCTTCAGAATATAGAATCGATGAGTTCAGGACAAGCATACAGAGCACCACGTTCGATTTCAAAGGCCCACTGTAAGTAGCAAACAAGAAAAAAGACATTATCAACATAGGCTTAATGTATCGTACAGTCATTCATGACTCCAAGGGCCAATTTATACGATAATAAATGCCTGCCAAATAGTTTGATAACATTTTCAATAGCAGGACCTGTCTACTCAGTGATGGTCTACATAACATTTAATGACACATCAAAGACAGGAGAGCACTTAATGATGACATAGGATGTCACTGGATTCACGTATCTGGCAATTCTTCTTCATACAGAAAGTAAATGCACAGTGTGATTTTATATTATTATTTTGTTAAGGACCGTATCTCTATTTACTGAATAGCATTTTGCTGGTATTGTACGGACCTTCCTTATTACAGAAAAAGTTTGGCTACTGCCCTGGCCAATACATTCTCTAAATGTGTCACCAATAAAAAATATTTGGTCAATGGTTACCAAGCGATTGTTTCCTAACCATATGCCATGCATTATAGTCAATGAACTCTGACTTCGTGTTGAAGCAGCATGGACTGCAATACCCGTAAATGTGTTCTTATCTCTGTTTTACTCAATGTCTAATCATGTAAGTTATTGTTGCTTGAAGTGGTTCTTGTAAGTACTGATTTATTAGGGCTTTTTCTTCCATATTTTTTAAAAATTTAATCTCTCTTCATATTTCCAATTTAATATATATAGTGTTTAATTATTATTTTGTTAAGTAAATTTTTTCTATTAGTAATATTTTCTATTTTAAAAATTATAGCAATTTTAACGGGCAGAATGTGCAATAGATAAATGTAAGTGAATTATGAAACCACCATGACTTACAAAAGACACGTCAATCAGGGAGTTCTGACATCTTTGTAACACCACATGTTTACCCAGAACAGTACTCGCTTCCTTCTTGCAATTGAATGTGTTATGGCTGTGTTATAATCTGTCTTAGCTTAAAAATTATTCCTTCTGATTTATTTAGTTATTTTTATATCATTATTATTTTTATTTTTCTATTTATGACCGTGTCTAAGAATAAGTACTTTATATACAAAATTATGAACCTATAAGTCTAAATTTAAAAATATAAACTTGAACAGTTTACCCTGATAAATGAAATAACAATTGTAATAAATTTAAGAAATCATTAAAATGTCAGTGCTACACACAGAATTATAAAATATCATTTTTCTATCTCTATTATTTTTCCAAGATTTTCCTAAAATAGATTATCTCATATAAATTTTGCTTTATATCAAAATAATGAATATTTGTTAAAAAGCCAAGCTTTTAAGATTTTTTTTGTAATTAAAGTTATGATTTCCAATGAAAATAAATAATTATTTATTAAATTATTTCACAAATAGAGTTTTTTTTATATCTTTCAAAATAAATGCAAAAAGAGAGAAAGTAACAATGAAAATATATTTCATTTATGAATATCTGAATGTCTTCTAAAATTTACTGCAATTTAGTGAGCATTTTTCAATTAAGTGGACAACATCAGTTATATGCTACTACAGATAAAAAATGGTTAAAACAAAATGAAATAGTATACAAATTATCATATGTCTCTAATTAGTAATGAATATTATATTTTTATCATATATGAAATAAAAGAAATCAAGCTGAGCTATTAAAAAATCTAATCATAAGAAATTGAAAAAACTCAATAAATCATTATTCAATAGACAGCGCTGAAAAAAATTATAAAAACATGTGTGAACTAATAAAAGTCAATTCTCTACTCTTACATGTAACATTAAAAACACTCTGAGATTTCCTTAACTTAATCAAATGCTTAGATATAAGTGTTTGAAATAACTTTGCATCACATATTTATTATATATATTTTGAAACCAGTAAATGAACTATACTTTTCCCATTATCACAAAAACAGTAATCATCATAGCTGAAACGTTCTGAGTTCAATTAAAGTCAGAATAATTTACATGTCATTTTGCTATCGATATTTTTAGATAGTATAAGCAGAGAAACATTTTCAAAAATGAAGTATGTTGTTAAAAAAACCCAATTTTCTTCATAAGATAATGGTGGAAATAGTAAATTTTAATTTTATTGATCTTACATAAAACACTTCAGAAAACAGTTCTTATAAGTCCACTGAAACAAATTTTTCTTTAGGACTTCTTCCATGAACAATACTGAATAACTAGCAGTATCAGTTCGTAAATCATGCTAATAGCTTTGGAAGTTGTCTGGTTCCACTAAATAGAATTTTTTCCCTTTCGGTGAATAAAACGAATAATTATTCATCGTTCCATGTCATGTGCTTTCTAGCTCATTCACAATGTTGAAATTTACGCTGTTTATTCAAGGATAACTTTTTCATACTATTGGTAAACTTTCAATTATTATGAGAGGTGACACAAAAATTCATTTTTAATTTCTTCAGTGACATTCCCAATCTCTACAACTTTTATTATGATACATGTTTGCTCCAAAAAATTAACTTAAAATTTTTATCATAGTTATTCAGAAGAAGATTGTTACTTTTAGGTTTAAAAAATAAAAAAAAAATGTATACCTTGAAACGACTGTAAATTTTATTTATCATTCGTATTAAATTTCATATGTTTGCAAGAAAATTTGACCTTTCCCATAATCAGTTTTTCTTCCAGTTTTTTCAGTTTCCATAGAGAGATGCTAAATATTTTAGCACGGAATATTTGATCTCAATTAAGTTCGCTCATAACGGTAGCGACTTGCAAATGAACGATTAGGGCTGTGATTATCTACTCAACAATACGTAAGTTTGACTCCCTTTCCAGGCATGTTTATTGTCATAATTCGGAATCCATTTCAAGCTTTAAGTCCTATTCAAGTTAAATATCGAGTAAAAATGTGATCTTAATGTGACGAACAACTATGACAGTTAGAGACGATAGAAATATGATTCTTTTATAACATAGGCCTGTTACGCAAAAACAAAGTTTCTTTTTAATTAACGAACAGAATTTGAGATTTTGTTTTAGTTTTTCAAATTTTTGTTTGTTACGGAAGAGAGAGAGAGCAGTTTTGTTAAACAATACTGTTTCTGTACTCTAATATTCAGTTCGACAGTCAATGTGAATGAATTCGTCTGATATTAATCGGAATCCACTTTAAAAAGTAAATACATTTCGATCTAGTCTTCGTGTACAAAAAGTGAGCATAGAGCATCTAACTAATTAACCAATCATCCACTATTTGCCAACTACTAAACGTTCATTTAATCATGCATTTAATGGTTTATAATTAGTTACTGCAATAAAAATTGCTGAAATACTCACACTAAATTTCCAAACACGTTGTACACATTTTCAGCAATAATTCGATGTCATATATGACGTCGAATTATTGCAAAAGCAATTTTAATTAATGCAAAAGCAATTTTATGTTTTCGTTTTTTGTTGCAAATCTAGTTTTATATTTTATGTACTTTTCAGTGTGATTAAATAAAGTGACAGTTTTGCAGCAATAATTCGATGTCATACATAAAGTGTAATTATTACTGAAATTACATACACAACAGGTACCTAATATTCAAAAGTACACATTATAATTTATATTGATCTTATTTTTTTTATTAAATATTTATTTACTATCATTTTGAAATGATGTGTAATGTCAAAATTGAATGATGTGTTAGAAGAATAAATTCAAAAATAAAAGAAGATAAAAAAAAATTCTATATTCTAACTATTCCCATTATTTGTTATCTAATAATTTAGAATATTGTCAGACTGACTTTTAAGATTAGTCGAGAAGTTTATGGGTAGGAAACTTCTGCTAAGCAGAAAACTAAGAAGCATTTCAGACACGTTTCAGTGACAGTTAAAAAGAACTAAAAATGATTTTTCAAAACATTACTATTTATAGCAATAAGATGGCTCTGTCTGAAAACAAGATTTACGGATCTATCAAATGTGCAGCAACAGTTGTTAATGAACTTTTTTACCAATTTCAAAACTTAAGACGGATAAAATTCTGATTTTTTCTGAGTAGAATACAGCTTCTATCACTGTATCTGCTTCTTGTTAAATCCAGCTTTCAAATGTATTAGTCATTTTTACTTATGTCGTGTTATTTGTTGGTAAACCACATATTTTTTAAAGATAAGCATACAAATATAATTAATTTCCCCAATAAGCTTCCTTTATCTTTTGTGAGTTTATTTGTGAAATAATTACTCAAGTTATCATTTCCTAAAACATAAAATACTCTTGTTTCGTTTTTAGATTAAGAAATTTTGTGTAAATTGATCACACTTTTATTTTAAAATAAAAAAGACTTTTTTGAACCAATGATGCAGAATAAACTATCCTTGAAATTCAATTTCTTCACAAAAATTTAATTGGCTTTAACATTAATTTGTATGATTAAATTAAAATAATGAGAATCAAATAAATTAATAACGCTTGTAATTCCAATAGGTTTGAAAGAAATAAATTCAAGAGCATGCATCATTAAATGATTCAGAATGAAAAGAAATACTATGCGTCTCATCCCTTTATTTTCTTAAATATAATTAGAATGGCTAGATTTTTTTTTAGAACGCTGACTATATAATACATTTCACATGAAATAATTAAATATATGAAAGCAACAACATATATTATTCATAATTTCTTCAAAATAATTTGCAAAAAGTTTATAATCACTAATAACTTAAGAAAAGTTTGAATATTTTAAAATTTTAACACGGTTAATAATAAATCTAGAAGGGTCAATAAATAAAATAATTTTACAATAAACTTGTAACTGCTTATTTTAAATACAAATATTTAATTCTCAGAAACTATGCAATAGTATACATATATAAAAATATCAGAAAATGTGCCTACATATACAAGAAGTATAAGATATGTTTGCTTAACATTATTTCTCAAAGAACTAATAAAATTTTCTCTTCTAAGCATTTCCAAAATTTTTATTCCGTACCAAATTCTTATTATACGATCTATTTGATAATAAAGTTGACGACAGAGCAAAAGTAATTAAAACCAAATTCTTCCTACTGAGCGTATTCGAAATGAAATCAAGTAAAACATGTATTTGTAAAAAAACATATCTCATTAATGAAATGTACAAAATATTTCACTTTCATTATAAGAATAGAGAGAACAGCTGAAACCTGAGAATAAGAGTGCCTCAGTATGTACACTGCTGGCCACCTGAATTGCCCAACGCCAAGAAAGACAACAGATATCCTAACAAAATTTATTTTGTAGACAACATAGTGACCAAGTATCAAATGATTAAATTTATAGACATCTGTGAAGTGTGATTCCGGCCAAAATCAGTGGCCATAGTATCCTCACTGCTACCTAACGCCTCAGCATTGATTCAAAAAGATTCTGGATGTGTTCTTGGGGTACAACAGAGCAAGCTGCTTCCATACATTACCAAACGTCATTCAGTAACCATGGATCACATGTTTTCTATAGGTGAAAGATCCAGAGAGCGAGCCGGCCATGGAAGCAATTCAATTTGGTGATTGACCAAGAGCCCTTGGACAACGCGTGCCACGTGTAGTTGTGCATTATCCAGTTGAAATATGTATGTAGGCAAGCCCCGAATGTAAGGAAGGACAACTGGCACCAATACCTCGGAGATGTAGTGCTGGCTGTTTAGAGTACTGGCAATGCGTACTGGAGTGCGAGAGTGATATCCAATACCACCCCATATCATAACACCAGATGAAGGATCAGTGTGACCGTGCATAACGCAGCTGTTCATCATCCTCTCTCCGCGGTGTCTCCAGACTCGAATTCAACAATCCTGGTGTTGCAGATAGAAGTGAGACTCGACAATAAAAACAATTTCATTCTATTCTGCCGTCCACATCCTTCATTCATCGAACCATTATCGGCAGAGATTTCTATGGTTTTGCATCTAGGGTAGACGAAGCAACGGACATGTTGCGGACAGAACATTCTGCTGTAAACGGCGTCGAATGTACGCGCAGACACTGGATGATGCGTTATAGACTGAATATGCTGTGCTGTGGTTCGTGATTTGGCTGAGCTATCCATCACTACAATGCTAACAATTTGCCTGTCAACAAGTGAAGTGTTGGTTTCGTCCAACACGACTAAATATTTCCTTGACAAATAATCCACAATCTCGGTAGGCCACTATCCTTCCTCTGTCGAACTTGGATATTTGATCAAAAAAGGATCACTGTTTTCTACAAGGCATAATTGATAGTTTTTTTTCCCGAAATCTCCAAGCCTTATAATATCGCTTTAAAGGGGCACAGCAGGCGTGCATGATGTGCGTCTGCTCTGAAATTCTAATCATTTGCATATCTCACCTCTATTAATGTATATTGTAATTTCCATGTTATTTGCATGCTTCCTTCAGTGTATTGCATTTACGGTGGCGAGCAGTGTAATTTATAACATATCTGTTTCATATCTTAAAAAACTATTTACCTAAAGTGCAATCAAATGTCTGATCTTAAAATACAAACTATAAAAGGGAGATTACGTGAGAAAACAATTTGAGTTTAATGACTATCGACGCCCACGTTGAAATATGTTTATTATTTTTCTCACTGGGAAGTAAAATGTTTCTTAAGGATTAATGAAACTTGATTCTTCTTTTGTTAAATATAAGCTATTATAAGATTAATTAATTATTTTAATAAGTTTTATGAATTATTCCATTCCCATGAAATTTGTCTTTTATTAATGCTGAAACTTCAATTAAGCTTTCGCGTTTAATATTTCTAATAATGAAATTTTATATTTCATTTTTAATTATACGTCCCAAATAACGGCAACTAATGTATAAGTTTAATGTAAACTTAACATTGTGCGTGTTTTTCACAATGTTAAGTTTACACAAAATAAACAAATTTAATTAACATATCAAATGTATCATATCAGATTTGAAAGATTCTCTTTCAAATTTGATATAATAGATTTGATATAATGGTTTAAATAACGTTGTATTATAAATCATTTCGAAAATGAATAAAATAATGTTTACCCATTATTTATTATTAATTTTTGTCACATGTTTGTTGTAAATGCTATTTCAAAATGATTTAACTATATAATTAAATTTGTGATTTAAACAAACTAATCCAATTACTTTTAATTTGAACTATGTATAGAAATTAAAACTTACGAATTTTTTATTAGTCTATGTAAAAACAAATTTTTAAAATGAATGATTAATTTAATTTTTTTCAAAAAAAAATCAATGTTGGTTTGTTCGTCGTTCTGTAATCACATTTTAGCACACGAGGGTTAATGTAACCTTTTGATCTAAAGTTTAAAATAAATTCCACTCTACTTCAAATATCTACCCCTAAAATGGGAATCGAATCCAGGAATTTCTTATTTAAATTTTGAATGTTTATTATTCTGCTGCCATCTCAGCATTTGTGGAAGAGAAAGAGAGAGAGAAATCTTTATGATACAGGAACATGTTTTGAATATGGAACAAAAAATAATAATGTAAACCTGGAATCATTCTAATAAGAATCCTAAACTAGGAATCGGAAATGGCGAATTAAATGATGATTCTATTGGTAAAAAGAGGCCATAAATGATTTTACAATGCACAAAATTTCTAAAAATTATGAAATTGTTGCAGACAAAGAAATAGAATAATGTACATATTAGATGTATGAAAGGAAATAAATTGTAACCTATTTTGAATTTTTTGCTTATGTCTGTACAGAAATGTTGCTTCAACTGAGGCCTTGTTAAGATTATCAGAGTATCTGTAGTTTGTAACAAGAGATTTTAAGTTTGTGTGAAAACAAACCACATTAGTGGGCATTATGTTTTGAAATAAATTGATTTAAAACCAAATAAATGCAATCTAAAATTTCTATTTTTTTATTGAAAATCCCGATAAATTTTTAATAACAGCATTATGGAATTTTGATTTGGAAAATATCTAAATAACTTATAATAACTTATATTAAATAAATAAGTAGTTAAAAGGGAGCATCCCATTTTTGGAAGTTACATATAGGTTAAAAAGCTTACTAATATTTTCAAGTATTTTTGTCAGTCACCTTTTCTTGGAGAATCATACTTAAAAATGTAATAAATTATAGACACAAGAGAGAGAGAGAGAGAGAGAGAGAGAAGGCGCCTAAAATGTTTACTTTATATTCCTATTAATTATAAAAATAGCTTTAATATTACTTATAAGTAGAAAATGAATTATTTTATGTCTCATGTTGACCTTCATAATAATTCATAATATATTTTGGTAAGTAATATCTGCTTTTAATGAATCATTAAAAAGCCATAAATACAATAAAATACAATATTACCTTTCAAATTTTAGTAAAAACTTATTTTTGAAAGAATCAGAAGTTCAACAATATACATATATTGAAAGTTTTATAGAAATGGAATAAGAAGCATAGAAAACTTTATGGAACTATTAAACCCTCTAACAGAAGAAAGAAGATCCTGAAATGACATGTTAATAATTTTCATGGAATTGGTGATTTTCTTCTATTCACCGTAGTTGCATACTTATATATATATATATATATAATTAATTTTTTGACATAGTTCAATTAAATAATTATCAATTGATTGATAAATTCATATCAATAAAGCTGAAAATTATTTTAAAACAATATTATGTTTAATTATATATAGTTAATAATTATATTGGAAATATATAATGATTAACACTGATTGATTTTTATCTATGTATGCAAAGTACAATGATTTGGCTATTAAAAAATGCCATTTTAACACGAGTTATTATACACTTGCTAAAAATATTTTTAATTTAAGCTTTATTAGAGAACAAATTAAATCCTTTTCTTTAATCTGCTTTTTTTAAATATAATGAAGTTAATTTTCAATATTAATATATAATTTTCATTAATTTGGGAGGATATTTGCTACCAATTTCTGCCTTGAGATTTAATTTATGTAAGAATAATGCAATTGAACTACCACTTTCTCTTATGTAATGCTCTGCTCAATATAACTCAGGAATATTGTGAATTGACAATCAAACGACCATATATAAGTTATAACTTTTTTAACAAAAGGAAACTGAAGATTTTAGAAAGGAAAATTATAAAATTCACACACAAAGTTGAAATTATACAAATTTTATTTTTGCGTGAGTTAAAGTAAGAAGCGTAAAGAGAATATCAGTATCATTTTTACATGTTTAATTAAAGAAATAATTGGTATGTATTAATGTGTTTTGTAAAAGTGAATTCATGGTCTCAACAACATGGCTTAATTGAATGGTTAGCCTAGGGAACCATCGGAGGTTTAAAGGCAAGTCGATTCTAAATTCGTTGTAGCGGAAGCTAGACTAGGAATTTCTTAGTGTAATTTCCAGAAATCGGTGCTTGGAAACTGGAAATGATTGCCAAAATTTGGGTCAGTGCCACATGCTTGCACAACAACACAAAATGCAGATTAACCCTAATGACAGTTATTTTCAGTGTGTGAATATTTATTCTCACTATTACAGCAACAATTCAGAGAGATATGAGCACTTGTGTTTTAACTCATACCATTAGATACTAATCCCACAATGAAGGTTTTTATGCTCGTAAACCTATAGTTTATGTTAATGAAATATAAAACGATAGTTTATGTTTTGTTGAAAGAAGAACACCACACACACACACACACGCTGCCTGCAGCAGATGGACGCAAGAACATCTCAGATGGGGATGGGATGAGCGCAGCAACGCGCTTATCACGCTAATAATGGAAGAGGTCCACTTCAGTGTATATCTTGAATATAGAATATGAACATAAATTCAGTAGCAAGTTTAATTTTTTTCCAATTATCCATTTTAACTTTCTACATAACGTAAGGAGTATAACGTAAGGAGACATTTTGCTTTTAAAAGTTTTGCCTGTATTTTATTCTAATTTTTCAAACGTAAAAAGGAAATGAAAGAAAAGAAAAAAAAAGAAATAGAAACGCATGTCACATTGATCTTTATTCACATCGACTTTTGAAACTAAACTCTTTCCTGGATTCCTTTTCTTCTCCAATAGTTTTTATTCCAAATATTGAAGATTTCTAGCCGACATATCAAGTTACAGGAAGTTCTGGGTAGTAAGAATTTATAGAACCATATGTATTTTTATTAAATCAATATTTTGTGAAGCTTCTAATATTATAGGTGTTGAATTGTGTGTATCAATTAGGAATATGCATTCTTTAAAAAATAATGTATTTTTAATTGTAATTTTTGTAAATTTTTAAAGAAATTTATTAATTGTTTTGATCTGAATATTATGCTTTCCAGCACATCAGTGCTAATTTAAATTCTAAACTCTTTGAAATCAAGAAATAATTAAAAAAGGGTCTTTCTATAAGTAAAATATGGAAAATCAATGATTAAAGGCAACCTCATTACATCATGGATTTTCATTGAAGACAGTTTTGCCATTGTTTTCGTATTTTAATAAAATATATGAAAATTTTGTTGCAATACTATTGATTTAATATGCATAAATTTGAACATGACTGCCATATTTTTAAATAAAAAAAATTTGTTTTTATATACGTTAACATTCTTTTCTTATTTAACATTTTCCCTTTGAATTAAAATGTATGATATATTTTTTAAAGTAATCACCAGTTTTATTGTGAGAAATCATAAATCTCAATTGAAGAAATCATTTATTGATATTAACATAAAAGTTTACTTTTTTAAACGTATGATTGCAATTTTTTTCATAGTAGAAAATAATTGCCAGACATAATTTTGCACTCTAATGGAGATTTGCCAGTTCTTATTATCGAAGCGCTGAAAATTATAAGAGATTTTACATGCCTCAATAAATTTTCATGTTGTATAAGACAGTTTTCTTTTTCTCCGCAGAGAGAGCATTTCTTTTTCATTGTAGAAAAAGTTTATGTTTTTGGCAGTGGGTTTTGGCGAGAGTAACTTTTCGAAGTAACCTTTATAAGAGAAACGCAGACTCCCTCGCATGCGGCAAGGAAACTCCGCTCGATTTTTCTACTTATCGATTCAGCGCGAAAGCGGAAAAGAAGGATCACACTTTTACTCCCCTCATGTGGTTCAAGCTTCTATCAGCATCCCTCCTCCTATTCCCTAGATTCCTCTGCTCCCTCGCTTCCTCATTCCAGATTGTTAAATTCCTAATGATAGGAACATTTATTCTTAATGAGCACTTTTAACAAAAAAAACCATAAAAATAATTTCTGAATATTGTTATGAGTATTTGACATTTAACTCAGGAGAGATTTAATTCTTTCCTAAGAGATATTTTGACTACAACTGCTTAAAACTAAGCTAATATTATAAAGTATCAGTGATGTTATTTTAACAGATTGTAATTATTTAATATCATTAATTTAATATCGTAGCAATAACTAATAATTTTAAATCACATTTACTGATTCCTATTGGTTGAATAAAACCCTTACTTTCTTTAATTCAAAATAGAAATAAATCTTATAGTGATATTCTTTTGATTCATATGTCTAAGCTTCATGAAAACGAAACGTTTTTCGTGTAAAATTTATAAAAACGAAATGTTTAATTTAAATTAAAAAAAACCAATAGAAATGAAATAAAAAAGTAATATAAAAGTAAAATCGAGATAAAAATACAATAATTTGAAGTAGCCATCTCAATTAATTAAAATTCTAAGGAAAAATTTTAAATCAAATTCAAGCATTAATAGAAATTACTGCCACCCAACCTGTCTTGTGGTTTGCGTACCTGACTACAGATGGGTGGGACCAGGGTTCGAATCCTGGCTCGGGCATGGATGTACTTTCTTTCTCTCTCTTTCTTGTCTTTGTCCTTTCTTTGTGTGTGAATGGTTCCTTACCCTATAAACGGGTACCTAAGGCATGTGTGTAATGAGGAAGTCGGACTCCACACCAAATATGGTTCAGTTGGAAAAGTGGAGCAGCGCACCCCATATTGCCAGCCTGGCTGTCACACGACAACAACAACAATAGAAATTACTTAGATTATTCAATTATCAATTTAATTTCTCAGATGAAAATATTGCTGAATATGATATAATTTCTTGAGCTAGAATTACTTTAATATGGAAAAGATCAAAAGAATTCATAATACAGTTTCCAGAATATCTGAAGAAATATGAACCACGATTTCACAAATTTTGACTTAGGGTATTAATTTATGTTGTGCTGTTAAAATGTTTTTACCTTGAATATTAATATAATTTGTGTGTTTAATTTGAAACATTATAAATGCATTCAAATTAATTAATTTAACCTTGATCCATTAAGTCATAAATCTAATCCAAGATAGTAAAGAGTTTTATAGTATAAGATTATTAAAACTTAAACTGAGTAAAAAGAAAATTCGAGTCCTTAAATCTAAAATCCTCTTTTAAATTCAAGGGATTCGAAAATTTAATTTAGAACGTCATCTACAATAAGGAGGCAAAAGTTATTGCTTATTCAAATTGCTACTATTAACAGGTAATGTTTATTTTCTTAGATACATATTTTCTAATAACTATAAATAAATTTCCTTAAGTAATTAGTTAAAGAAAATTAACTAACATACACACAAATTTCACCCTTGTAATTTCACAACTGTAAATTTATAAAGATATTTATTTTTAAAGTTATTAGAGTATAAACTCCTGTCAAAATTAAATTACTTAATTGTAATATAATTAACTAAAATTGTGGCTAAAATTTACATGGTTTAATTTTAAGTTTTTCATTAATTATTTTAGTGTTTTCCTTTTTATTACTTTATTTGTGTTCTCTCAGTTAAAAGTCGAAACATTAGCATTAAATTTTGAATAAATCAATAACTGCTATTCTAATTGACATTGCTAATTTAATAGCAATTCAGCCAGCACTTCATTTTTAATTATATTTTTTATAATTTTATTAATATTACTGCAAGAGAATTATTCTTTAGTTTGGAAATTTGTATATTACATTCAATTAAAATATGAAGTCAGAAAAAATAAATATATAATTGTAATTTATTATATTTTCCGTATTTCTTTATTTTAGAAAAATTTTGTAGAAAATATACAAAATATATAACATTATTAAAAGCACAAAAGAGTTAATTTTTTCTTATTTTAATTTATAATATTTTATATCGATTAGATTCTAAGCAAGGACTATACACTGATGAAATTATCTACTATGTTGCGAAGGCCTTTAAATTTCCCAAAAGTGGATAGGTTTCATGTGAGAAATATAATGCGCATCATAGTGTGCGTAAATTGTTACACATGATTTTAAGAAATTTATGTTTCTAACCTCCCCTAAACGTAACTTTCTTCTAAGTTATTATTAAACTCACATTAGTTTTACGCAAGTTTTAAAAATTCAGTAAATATTTCCGAAATGATTTTAGAATTTGCACCAGCACTCGCTATATGAAAACATTCATCTTTCAACAATTTATCTTTTCTTTACAAATATACATACTTCAATTTTTGTTTTAAAATGTAAAATATTTAACCCAAAAGGAGAAATATTTGCTTTAAATATAATAAAATAAAGCATACTAAAACTAAATCTTTGCAAATTTGAATTTGTAGTTTAAAAGTTTGTCGAATACAATTTTATGTGAAATTCGTTTCTGTCGCAGAACTTTTTAACACTGTTCAAATAAATTATGAACTATGTTTGCTTTCATGAAATAACGTGAAACATCTTTGCTTTAGAATGTTTGCATAAAGGCAGAGCGCGGGAATTATTTGCTCATTTTACAAACATTCTTTGACCCGCTGCATTAAAAATTCTTTCGATATTCTGTAAAGTTTTCTACAGAAAATGTTATATTTCGTAAGTTAAATTGAAAGAAAAATTTAATAAAATAATTGTATTTCAACGTTAAGATTAGTATCACAAATACTTCAGTTCTATTGGATATGTAAACATATTAATTTTAAAAATTAATGGGATTTTAATATATTCCCAGATTTGCGTTATCGTCGAAATAAGTTACTAAGGAATTATCTGTTGAATGAAAATGTTCAATGAAGTAAGAAATTTAAATACTTAAAATGTTTTTTTATAATAAATGCTTCAATCACATACAGTGAGTGTAAAAAGTATTCGTACAGTACGACAATTGATTTAAAAGAGATCCGTTCATAAAAAATTATAAACATAAATTCCATTTTAATTACTTATAAATACATAAAAGAACACATTTTCACTAGTTTCATGTGAAATTTACATAAAAATAATTTTATACATGAATAAATATTTACAAAACTGTAACAATCCAACATCTTATGGTGTAAAAAGTATTCGTACACTAAAAGAAATGCAATTTTTTTAGTTTTATTTGGTGATTGGTTTAGCCATTATGATGTAGTTAATTGACGTCATCTTGTTAGTTACTTAAAAAGCTTTTCTGCGAAAATTTTAATGTAGTGAGAAACTAGAAATTCTGTAATGGGTCGTAAAAGTAAAGAGACAAGTGTTACTGAAAGAGAACTGATTTTAAAGCTCCGCAAAAATGGTAAATCGAACAACAAGATTTCTGATATGGTCGGTAGACCCCGTTCAATTGTGCACTCAATCATAAAAAAGTTTTCTGCCACTGAAAGGTTCAAAACAGTTCTCGTACTGGGTGACCATGTCTATTGACATTATCTGACAGACGGTTTCTGGTACGTTCATTAAAGAAGGATCCCAAAATAAGTGCTCCTACATTAACATCAGAACTGAAGAACATGGGAACAGCAGTCTCCGTAAGTACTGTTCTAAGTGCATGCAGAAATGAAGATTTCCATAGCCGTGTTGCGAGACAATTATGTGTTAGTGAGAAGAATTGGAAGCTGCGATTGTCTTTCACCAACCAATAAGTTAATGATAGTCCAGATTTCTGGAAAAAGATTATCTTTATAGACAAAAGTAAATACAACATATTTGGATCGAACGGGAGATGAATGGTATGGAGAAAGCGCTATACAGAAATGCATCTTAAGAATTTAGTGCCAACATTTAAACATGGGGGTGGAAGTCTGCTTGTTTGGGGGTGTATGAATGCTTCTGGGGTGGGCAAATTAGTCTTTATTAAAGGCATTATGAATCATCAACTTTATGTTGACATTTTAAACAATAATTTGGGACCTAGTGCAACAAAAATGGGCTTGAATGGTGATTACGTTTTCATGTATAATAACGACCCCAAGCACACAGCCCTAAACACAAGACTGGCTACTATATAATACCCCAAAGTTCATGAAATTTCCTCCTCCATCACCGGACCTCAACCCCATTGAGAATTTATGGGACATTCTTGATAAAAATATTAGATCCAGACATATTTCTAATAAAAGTGATTTGGAACCAGCTCTTAAACAAGAATGGGACGTGATATCTAGCTCAATAACAGCAAAATTGGTGGAATCGATGCCAAAGAGACTCAAAGCAATTATTCGAGCTAAAGGATATCCTACAAGGTACTAGTTGCAATATTATGATTGTATTGGCTAATATATGCCAGATCTACGAATGCTTTTTACACTATAACATGTTGGATTGTTTCAGTTTTGTAAATATTTATTCCTGTATAAAATTATTTTTGAATAAATTTCACATAAAACTAGTGAAAATTTGTTCTATTATGTATTTATAATTAATTAAAATGGAATTTATGATTATAATTTTTATGAACGGATCTCTTTTAAATCAATTGTCGTACTGTACGAATACTTTTTACACTCACTGTATATATGAATGTCAAAACGATCTCATACCATCCACATTTGGCTTATTTTTCTCAATATTTAAAAAAACAAATAATCATGATACATTAAACTTTCTTTCAAAATTTTCTGCGAATTTTAATTTTAAATATTTTTTAACTTAAAGTGCAACATTTCATGAGTTTATTGAATCTTTTAACAGCTATTTTATTTTACAATTAGAAATAAAAAAAATTAATAAAAAATTAATAAATCTCAGATAACCTATTAAGTTTAAAGTTTTTAATCAGTGAAAAATATCTTTAATATAGTTTTGATCACAAAATTTAGAATTTCTTACTACATGGCAATTGTTGATGCATAAAAATGGAACTTTCCCTCTCCTAAAATTCTTTAACAAAGAAAAAATCTTCTGAAGCGTAAATGCAGTTTATGGTTGACGGATTAAAAGAGTTATTCATTTCTCTACTAGTAAAAAATTCCAATTTTCTTAATGGCTTGTTAAAGATTTAACGTCATGCCGCATTGCGCGGTTTATCAAATTAAGTATACTGTTGTGTAAGATCACGTTATTTGATTTATTTTGCACAATTTGTTGTTTTAATCTTGTAAATATTGTAACACACATTTAATAATAGAAAAATAAAGTTTTTTCATAAATATTAGTAAAAAAAAACATTGTATTTGATATGTGTCTCATAGCAGATATTTAATAAATTTACAATTCAAATTCCAATTTCATTTCAATTAAATATTAATTAACTCCATTTGTAGTATTTGTAGTTAGCTTTTAGTTCTATTTTGAAATGTAAAATATAAAAGAATTTGTACATGTTGTAAATTTTCTTGTAATAATGTTATAAACATTAAGAAATATAATTAAAATAAGAATTGAAAATTGAAAACTAATAATCAGGAAATATTAAGGACTACGTTAATTTTTTAAATTTTACATAGAACCATAATTCAAATAGCATATCCTTTTTTACGAATGAAATTTTTTTATCTTGTTTTAGCGTGTGTGTTTATCGCTTATAAGGAGGATTATAAAAATGACTTAAAGAAAATAAAATAGATAGAAAATTTGATTTAACATTAATATAATTATTATCTTTTTATAGAAGAGACTTCAAAAAATTTTCTCTTAAATTGCAAAATATTTCATGCATTAATTTTGTATTTGTGTGTAAAATAAGTAAATTTATCATTCATAACTCACACACAGCACATTTAACTGCTTGCTTCAGTTTTACATAAACTAATTTTATGGAACAATTGGAAAATCTCGTCTTTGAAGTTTTAAATGTGCAGATAATTAAGTGCTAATTTTAAACTTTTAAAATTTAATGTTCTGTTTAAAAAAATTCTTTAAGAAACGTTTCATTTAATGTTTAAGAATATAATACAAATGCTAGAAACTAATGTTCTTCTGTGAGGAAAGTTTTAATTATGAAAAACAAGTTAATATCCTGCATTCAAGTTATTAACGGTAAAAAAAGGAATTAAATTTATAAGATATTGTGGATTGCATGAATTTATTTGAAGTAATTATGCTGTTTATATGTTATTGTAAATTTTTTTATATTCTTTACAATAGAAATCGTAATTAATCAGAAAAACCTATATAAATCATTAATAGTTGCAAAATAATCATGACAGAAAACGGATGCAGATATATGTTATCACACACATAAAATTATCCTTTCATGAAATTTTTACCCTTATTTATAAATAGTTTCCTGGGTAATATAGATGAGAAGTTTCATTTATTATAAGTTTTTTTTAATAATGATTCTGAATACCCGTACCAACCATTGCAAAACAATACTTATAATCTTCTGAGATCTTGTGAACTTAATCCTGTTGAGCTTACTTCAACACCCTGAAGGTGGGAGTAAGTACTGCCACTTTCAATAACATTTCAAGATTCGAAGAGCTTAGAAAGGATTTGTCAGAGCAGTGGTATTTAGACTTTTTAAGTTTTTATCTTACAATGAAAAACATGAAACTTTATTTGTAGAGTTTTTTTATGCTAAAAGTATTTTATTATAGCAAATATTAATATTTTTTTATTTCTGTGATTGTATAGAATAATAAAATTTAAAATTAGATTATTTTATTCATTTTCCCTCATATAATAGTTTCAAACAATTTTCGCAAATTGTGTAAGTCTGCTCCAGAGCCTTAAGCAAAGAATTTTTTGATGTTTTATTCAATAATTATAATAATAAAAAGTGAATTTTTATCTATGACTGAAAAACGTATCAATTTAAAATATATATAAATTTAAAAGTAGAATTCAAAAATGATAGAAATAGTCATATGTCTTCATGTCAGGTAGTGTATATTTAACAAAAATGTTGTGTATTGTTCTTCGATGTATTTTAAGGTAACTAATTGCAAGCACTTCGTGACAGCTTTTATAATTTTTTAAATAAATTTGAATTACTTTAACGATATTCATGATTAATTTTATTCAACTAAAATAAATATAAAATTTACAATGAATGTCTTTTTTACATACTTTAGTTTTAGAGTCTTGTGACAAAACAGATGCATTTATACTAATGTCGTTTGTAGTGTATGTATACTCTTATTTAAGTTCAAAATTTCTTGCTTAAACTTAGTTGCAAAGTATTCTTTACAGCTATTCTATGTTTCTGCTCTTTGATAAATATTTTCATTCAAATAAATTTCATTCTTAAACCTTAAAAATGGTGATAGTTTGATAAATGAAAAACTACCTATAGACATGTTTCTTAAGCAATTATCCATATATTTTTTGCACTAACTATTTTGAAAAATATTCTTAACTTAAAAGAGAATTCCCCTAAATTATTACATATGTGTACTTACTAACAAGAAATTTTTATCTTAAAAAGTAGTATTCATATTTAAAAAAATTAATTATTTTAAATAAAAGGTACTCCTAAAATGATCAAAATTTTTCAGACCTTTTATGTAATTAATGTTATGAAGAACATAATCTAAACTCATGTTACAGGAAAATTTTACATTCTATAATATTATTAAGACCCATGTGTACACATCTTTATTTGTTTCGAAAAAGTAAATAATATGATAATGAAATGAATGTCATGAATTTTCCCCAAGGAAAAGGATAATAGAAGATGATTAAATAAAAAAAAATGTTATAATGTGTGTGTGTGAAGTACACGCACTCACGGTAAGCATTATAATAAAAGATTCATTTGTTGATCATAATTATTGTTTGACTTATACGACAAAGCAATATTTTTATTCTGTTTTATTGCGAGTTCAGAGTAAATAAATATATAATACGAAAAAAAAGAAGCTTGTAATTTTACGAGCGTAATCAAACAATCGTGAGAAGGAAGCTTTACCACTTGAAAACAGCCACCAATATTTCATGTCACAAGAAAAACAAAATAAATAATTGACAAAATTCTTTTATTTGTAATAAAAATAGAGGAAAAATGAAAAAAATATTGTCGTTATCAAAGAATAACAATTTTTATTCCTAACAATAGATCATAACTTGCAAGTAAATTTGTAAAGAAAAGAAAAAGATAAGTTTGCTACAATTTTCAAACTTCATTCTTTCTTTGTACTTTTCGCCTCATTTTCTCCAATTTAAATGTAGCTAAGATACATGATCATATGAAAAAGACAACAATAATTTACTTTATATTCCAGAGGAATTGGTTTCAAATAGAACATTTAATAGTCGAGAAAATACAGATAATGAATTCTTTTTTCTATTTTATTTTCAAATTCGTGACAAGAAATTGGCTTAACGGATTTATTTCAAATAGAAATTATACATAACAATGAAAAAATATGTCGTAATAAGGAACTATTTCATAGTTTCCCTATAACCTAATGCAATTGTTTTTAACTCATTTTATGATCCGCGTTTCCTTTCGTTATGTGAATATATAAGAAACACACATTCGCTAACACAGGAGCTAAACATCACAGAAGATATTGCACTTTATACCAATTTTAACATGATTCGTAAATATCTTAAGCATTTACAAGATAAAGGTTAAAAATTTTAATTATTTTACAATAAATGTATTGCAAAACTATTATGCTTTCCAATCAAATTAAGGCCAAAATTTAAAATATAATTATCTTTCTTAATATCTGTAGCGATTTCATTTATCCAATTATTTCTACTTTGTTCTTTATTCTATACAAAATTTTCTTCTATATATTCTATATAAAAACAATATCTCAACTGATAAGCAATTCAGAACAGCTGTAAAATAAAAATTACAAATTTTCTGCTATAAATATATAATTAATAATAATTTATGCCTGGACAATCATTTAGACTTTATTATTTTTTACGTAATCTGAAATATTATGTGTATTTAGTGTGATTCAGACAGTTATCCACAGCATACACGCGTTCATATGTATTTTTATTTTCTAGACAAAATATAGCATTGCTTAAATAAATATCATTATTATTTGGAAAGTATGTCCATTTGAAAATTAATGGCTTATTTTCAATGCTCTTACAGAAAAATGAAACAAGTCGTACATTATAAAGGACTTAACAAAATGAAGGTATTTTATAATTTTTATTTAAACAAAAAGTAATTTATGTTATTACAATATTTATTAATTGCTTTGTTTAAAAAAGTATTACAACAAATATAGAAGTCTTCCATTTAGATTCCTGTTTTTTAATTAATCATAATTTCAATCAAAATGTTTTGTATTTTGCCATAAAAACTAGATATAGCTGTAAATATTGTCTTCGAGCTTTTGCATAAATTTTTGGATGTAGTTACCTATGTATAATGTTTTTAATCAAGCTAATAACCAACGTCCTTGTTTAACTGAAGAGTTTTTCCACTTTTATGTTAATTAACTGAGGTATTTTATTTAATTGTTGGTTTACTTTAATTTGCGCCCAATTATTTTTTGAAACTTAAATACTGAGAGAGAAGAGTAGGAATACTTATATGAAAAAAATGTGAGAAAATCTGTTTGATTGTAAGAATTGGGAAGCTATCACAACCTTATCTATTATATGTCTTTATGTGCATACATTAATTAAAAATTTCAATTTCTTTAAATCAATGATTAATGAAAAGCTAAATTATTTATGTTAAAATTTGTTTCTTAAATTCAGAGGGTCATAAATGAAATAAGATCCTACGCATGGTAATCAAAATAATAAATGCATTAATTTCTAATTTTTGTTTTTTAGTAAATACAAATTTAGTCTTTTTTATCTCGTGGTGGTGTTTATGATTTCTTATATTAAATATGTTTCTCAAAATTTTTCGAATTTATTTTTTGAAACTATTATACGTTATTATTACAGTTTGCGTTATTATTAGAGTTATGTTCATATATACACATTTTATTTGTCCAAAAGGAATTTTTATTGAATTTTACCCCTTGATACAATAGGTCATTTGACTTTTAAAGATGCCATGGGATTTTAGGACATATTTTAGAACAATCTTTTAATTTAAAAGATATATCATTATTACCATAGTTCCTATTCCATACCATAGAAATACTTGCATATTGTAAAGAAGTTTGATCACCTATTGAGTATTTGTTTTATTGTTTCTGTTATTTTAGTCACTTAAAAAGAATATACTATTTATTTAACAGCGCAATTAATTTATAAATATTTTAACTTTTAAAACAAGTATTAACTTGTTTTTAAACTATTACAAAATATGCACACATGTAATAAATATTACGTTATTCTTAAATTATATTTTCAGTCTAATCTACTTAAACTAGAAAAGAAATGACTTCATAGATATGCATGCGTAATTAAGCATTTACAAGATGATGTGTCATAAAGCTACTGAACACGTGAAAGATATTAATAGTTTTCGCCTGATGATTTAATTGTTTCGTTTAGTGCGTAGGTTTTATGATTATTTTTTGTAACTATTATAAAAGAGAAATACGAAAATACTTGTCTTAAATATTAACATTTCGAGTTTAATATCAATGAACTCAAATGGTGTTAATTTGAATAAGAATAGTTAATAGAAAAGAGAAAAAAGTGACAAAAATTAGCATTTCATATTGAATGTCTACAAAATCCAAATGAAGAAAATTAAATTGAAATCTCATGAATTTTTTTAACAGTAGATTCATAAGATTTCAATTGAATTCAATTCAGAACTAACATCATCACACATAATGAACATTTAATAATTAACATTAACAAAACATTAATGATTTCTATTCAGAACTAATATTAATTCACGATATTTTAAAATGTGTTAATAAAACTGTACTGAGAATTAATTGCAACATTTGTAAAATAATTAACTTATAGCAGAAATCCAACAAGATATACAACAATTAATATGAGCATAAATTTACGATCCAAATGAGATTTGAATCATAAATATGATATATGATGTGGAAGATTTGATACCTGGAAATTTTTTGTTTTCTTCATAGAATGTTTCATAACGTGCTGCATCTATTTTTTGAAATACGCAACTTTTCTTTTCTATTTCAATATATAAAATATTTTTTCAATGATTTTGCACCCAGTGTCAATTTTTATTTATAGCTTACTTGTAAATAAAATTCAAAATCTCAAAAAAGTTATCTTCAAAAGTGTTTGAAATTATATTTTATGCTATGAATTGTTTAAAAGTAAACAAGAAATTGTACATTATTTTTTTATTTTGTTTTAAGGAGATCCATCACAAACTATTCCCTCGCTGTTTACAAAGAAAGATGTTTGTGTGTGATATACAAAGCCTCTTTCAAACACACAAACAATTTGAGAATATCTTAGAAGTACGCTGTATTAAATCTTGTATTTGATACTATATTTTACTAGAATTATTAACTTTTCTGCTTAGCTGAGTGTAAATTTTTTTCAGAGATATTCTTTTTTATACGTTTACTTTAAATCATGAGTATTTTACATCGTCAGAGAACTTTTTGTCTATTTACTTGAACAAACACGGTAAACAATTTAATATTAATCCTTGGTTTTCTTTTATTTAAATATAAGAAAATTTTAAATCATAAAAAGTTTTCTTTATATGTTAATATTACATACAATAAGGTTTGTGAAAAAATAAAACATAAACTATTTAATTTATAATTTTATTTGAAAAACATTTTTCTTCATCGTTTTAACAGTAGTAAAAACTTAAATTACATTTAGTCATTAATATATACAAGCATATGTTTTACTCAAATTTCGTAAGAAAAACCACACTCAATCGTTCAATAAATAATTACTTTTTTATCAACATAAAAGTTAGGTTTTCAAATTAAAACAAAAAATTTCTCTAATATATACTTTGAGACAATTCTTATTTCAGAGAAATCCAGAAATATCATAAAGATCACTTGTTAATATATTTTAACAGGCATAAAAAGTTTAACACACGTAAGGAATTTATTGATTTTCATAGAATCTTTATAAGATTGCAGTAATATATGCATGATAAAAGAAGTTTTTTTGTGTGTTATGAGAATTATTTCAATAAAAACAAATTCCTGTTGTTGTTGCTTATCCCCCTGGTGAAGAAAAGCTCACACCTGGACAAGAAGATCTGGCATAGGGTAGTATGCAGCTTCTTTTTTGGAGAGGAACCACAAGGGCAGAAGACTGACTTGACTTCTGAACACACATGCCATAGGTACCCGTTTATAGGGTAGGCAACCATTTATACTCCATTCATACAAGTAAAAGGCAAAGATAAGATGTATAGAGAATGTACATCCATGCCCGAACCGGGATTCGAACCAAGTACCTTTTGATCAGCAGTCAGACACGCTGATCACTAGAAAGGGTGGGTGGCAAACAAATTCCTTAACAAGGTTTAGAGAAAGCGCCATTTTAAAATTAGATTAAAATTATACTTTTACAATTAAAATACAGAGCGTGCAATAAAAAACATTATCATATAGTGAATTTCAATTTTATTATTGCCTTAGAAAAAATTCCTGTAGTCAACCAAAAAAATCTCTTAAAAATATTTTTTAAATAACAAACTTTCTGCAAAATAAAAAAATTATTTGATTTCAAGAATTTTGTGTGTGTGATTATAAAACTATTTGTAATTTACTTTATAAAATGACGCTTAAAGTAGCATTTACTAAAATTGTTGAAATAAACATAATTGTTTAAAGTAATATATATATATTTGATTTTATTAAAATATTAAATTGGAGTAGGACGAAGTGTTGCAAAACTTCAAATTTCTATATATATAGAAAAGAAATCATAATGAGCAATAATTTACGCAGATAATCAAAAATATTCTAAATTTGGTGACTTAAATGTATTTGTAAGCAATAAAATCTGGATATTAAATTTTAATGTGAATTGAAAACAATGAAAGGTTAACTTCGGTAATATAAATTTTATGATACGGTCTAACGATGTTTTTGATTTTTAAACTCTGTACATCCCTGACATGAGTATAAAATACTGAAATTATTTTCCATTTATAATAGTTTCATAATCTGGTATGATGATATTCTTATAGGCTTATATAAAAAAATTTTACATTATACCAATTTAGTTTTCAGCAAAATCTACAGCTCTTCTTATATTTTCCGTAATTTTTCTCTTTTCTTTTGTCCAACAAATAATTTTTTCTTAAAATATCCAAAATAAACATATGTTAGAGAGATAAATCTTTAGAAATATCTTTTCCTTGTATTCTCATGTGTTTACGTAGCTTTTACTATAGTCTATATCTTGGAATGCATACTTGAGCGTATTTAGAGACAATGTTTTATTATTTTGAGCACATTTTACTGACGAGATCTATAATTGAGATCTCTTTATATTTGACGAGACTATCTCGATGAGATCTATTTATATACCTCCCCAAAATAATGAAATTTATTAAATTCCGTTTTCTAATATTTGCACACCCTGCTTTCGGAAGAACATAAAACCAAAATAACTTCAATATTCTCAAATTTCAAACACATCATTTTATTAGGTTAAGATCTAATTAGATCTATTCAGTTTATCTATGAGCTCAGAGGGAATAGTTAGTAATATTTCAAAATATCAGCTTATAGACAGTAATACTAGACGATAACATTCTGATGAAAACAGTTGTCTAAAATATCATGCTACTCAAATATTTTATTATAAATTAAAAGACAAATCTATATTCGTAAAACTGAATATTACAAGAGTTTTCATTTTTTTTTAAATTATAGTATTATAAAACTTTCTTGCTTTGCAAAAAAATGTCTTAATGTTAGTGATATTATAATAACTCTGAAGTTTCTTTAAGATATTGATAATTAATTCAAAACTGATATGATTACGGAATTGTATGGAATTTGAATGACGTCAATTGTGTTCATTATAGGAAGATACTTAAAATTTAAAAGTATTGAGATGATTTTTAATTTTTGAAGTTACTTTAAATGTAAAAATGCTATGTAATTGAGTTAAAAAGATGCAATCAGTAGTTTATTTATAAAATTTGGTTCTTAAGTTATAAATATATTAAGTAAAAGAATTTAAAATATTTTTATTTCTTATGAGAATGTTAATAATTAAATTGAAGCGAATTAAATTGAAATATTGTCAGTCTTTCTTCAATTGACTAGTATACTTTTTTAATGTTAAAATTCTTTCCTAATTTTCACTTAAGTTAGGATTCGTTTACGAAATAAACCATTATAAATAATTCATTTTAAAAAAGAAAATGCTAAAGTAACTCCATTTCAAGATAAAAATGCATACATAATGCCCTGCAGAAATGTGCTTTACAAAATCTTCATATGCGAAGGATTTTAATAAAAAGGTCAATTCTTTTACGAAAAAATATTTCTGAATATACTTTTCATCAAGATTTAAAGCAATGTTTCATTACGCTATGAACATGATTTTTAAAAGAAGCAAAATTGGTAAATTTCCAAACAGTATTTTAATAAATAAAATAAAAGAACTATCAATTCTGAATTTGGTACTACAATATTTTGAGAGTTTCCTTACAGCAATATGGAAATTAATGAACATTTAAAAAAATATTCATACATTCTTGGTTTTATTTGTTGTTTCCCACTTAAATTCTATATAAATTTAAAATATTTGTTTACAAATTTATTCTACAAAAACGAAATTAAGTTTCTAGGTTTATTGATAAAAAGTTTTCTTTTTAAGAAATATGGTAATTGGGTTGTCTACATATCACATTGTTAAACAAAATAAGGTTTGGATTCAAATTTCTTATTAAAATGTTTAATGTCTTTTACAATAGAAGCTTTTTTTTGTTCATTCAATAAAAATATTAAGGCGTCAATTGAAATTTTTTGCAATCACCAAAACAAAGATGCAAGGATTAATTAACTAAAGAAAAATGTGATAGGCAATTTTTAATGCATTTTATCTTTGATAATGCTTAAAACAAAGAGATAATCAATTCGTAAAATTTTTTCTTAAAAACAGTTTGTCTTTTGTTTTTATCAAAATTTTAAGCCTCAAATATTTGTGAAGGAAATATTATTTCTTACGAAGTTGTACTTATTTTTAAAAATAAAATTTTGTTTAAAAAAGCAAAAAGATGATCAGATTAAGATTAAATATTACAAGTTTCTACATTTACGGATATTTAAAAAACTTATAATATTTAACAATATATACTTTACATTTACTAAGAAAGATTCAATTTAACATTAATAGTATAAATTTCAACTCATTCAACTGTCGATAGATATATGTATCACTATTTTATGTAAATTAGGCTCTCATTTTGAAAGAATTAGTGATTTGTTAATCAGCAATAAAAGTAATGAGGTTATATAAAATATTTTATGACATTATAAATCAATAAAAAGATTTGATTTTTAGATTTTAGTTTTACATTGTAGTTTTGCTTTATTTGTCATAGCTATGATCGAAATTTTCTCAAAACAATTATTTTGTAATCCGATAGTTTGGTTTGAAACACATTATTTCCATGAGTAGCTGTAAAACATAGAACGTAAACATGTCTTAAGCAAACTATTATTTTACTTAGCACTTATAATTTTCCTTTCTAAGGTTATTTTATTACTATGTTAAGTTTGAAATAACTTTCAACTTGTCATTATATAAAGTATATTTTGTAAAATAAATTACAAAAGTAAAAAATATAATTTACTTTTGTAATTTCTTTTACATAAAGTAACATAAATTATGGCAAATATATATATATATGTATGAGTAATAGTAAAATTAAAAAAATATTTTTTAAAAATTTCATAATGGTGCTTATTGTTATAATTTAGAAATATAAATAAATTTATTACGTTATGATTCTCTTACTCCCTGCATCATACTTTAGCTCAAACTCTACTTATAAAATACATATAAATAATGTATCATACCAAAATTATGGAACAAATATGCGTAAGCTGTCAATTTCTGCACAATTTTCTTAAATTCAAGCTTGCTTTGTGACATTTCATAATAAAAATTGTCTTATTAAAATTTCATGTAATAAAGATTTTTTAGTAACGCTAATTTTTTAGATCTGACTCAGATTTTTACATAGCTCTATGTTCTTTTAAAAAATATTACAAAATTTTTACTTTAAATTAACTTTAACTTAGTAATTCATTTCTCATCATATTCATTGAAAAAGTAAAATAATTAAACAGTCTGCTACATAAAAATTTCATTTAATGTTCTCAGTTGCTTAATTCTCAAAAATATTGTTATCTTACTAGGTTTTTACATTTCGTCATATTACATAAGATAAAATAGCTTTGTTTAACTTTCCAAAAAAATGTCATTAAAACAGATTGTTATCTATGACTAAAATAAAGTACATAATTTTTTGACGTAAAAAGGAAATTGCACACATTCTTTTACATACAAAGTTAAGCAAAAAATATTTATCTAAAATGTTAGAATACTCCAAGGAATTCGACAAAAAATAAATTTTAAAGTTTTTTTATTTTTTTAGATTAAAATTAAGAAAGTGAAATGAACTGAAAGGAATGAATAGTTTCAAGTAAGCAATGTTTATATTTAAAAATGCACCATTGAACAGTTTCATAAAAATTTTATTTCTCAGTAAACTCAATTCAGACATGTGATGACAATTTACAGTATCAACTTTTCCTTTTGATGGATATTTTCTTAAATTTCTCAAAATTATTAAATCTGAATAATATTGAGCATATATTAAACTATATTAAGATGAGAAATGGATCTAAATATCATATAATGGAACTTAAATTTTAAACAAATAATGCTGTGAAATTTAGAAATTCTTGAAGTAACAAATTTTACCCTCACGTTCTCATAAACACAGTAGATTTTTATAACTATAAGAGTGTATAAATATTTTAGTAAGTTTTTTTTATTTTAGTTTTATTATTCCTATAATCTTTTTGTTTTTTTATACAATATTTTATAAATGATAATGAATGTTTTATTGTGATTTCAAATATGTCTGAAATTTATATTGCAATGTAAAGTTGAACTAAGAACATTTTAATATATACAAGAGGATAAATTTTATTGATTTTTATATTTTTTTTAAAGTAATGTTCTATTTTTGATGAAATTTGAAAATTTCTCATTTTTATTTCTATATTATTTTATTCTTATTATATTATTTACGAAATATACTTAAGTAAAAGCAAAATCAAATTTTCCGAATTTTCCATTCCAGCTGATTCATTATATTTTTGCTTCTAACTCAAATAACCGTATCTTTCTCCTGGGATTTAGTCAACGAGCTTTCTATCTGATTTCTAGCTAATTATGCCAACCTGCCTTTCAAGCATATGTAATTTTCGAAATGCGGTCTATATAATCGGAATCATCTAATCTTCCAACTTTCAAGAAAATTCCCACAAGTATTCTCAGTAATTCCGCTACAATTGATGACTTTTCATAAATAATGATTTTAACTGTTATTTTTGGCCCATTTACCTTTTTTTGGATTTAGAGACGATTGCAATTTTTTTTTAGCTTTCTTAAGTTCTTTTCACAAACTATTCATAATAAGGTGGATTACATTTTTAATGCAGATTGGGTTTGTTCATTCAAAGACAGGTTATGATTATATATATAGAGAGAGAATCGGTTAAGCATCAGTTTTTAGAAGTAGTGATAGCGAAGACAGGTATGCGAACTGTAGTTAATAGTACATGTATCAGTTGCATTCAAGAAATTTCAAGAAATCTTTTAGATAAAAAGAATTATTATAAACAGCTTTGCATAGAAAAATGAAAAATTTAACAAATAATTTTTTAACCGTGCGATCTGAAATCACAGAGAATGTGCTTATCTTGAGTAAAAAATTATTTTTATTAATTGTCAAAACAATGCAATTAATAAGCGAATATTTGATTAACTGTTGGTTATTTCAAATAAAATGTGGTTTGATCCATGAATTTTTTAAGACTACTTTGAATTTTTCTTATCACTTATGTATTTCTTATCCGTTTTTTTTTTCTAAATACACCTTTTTTTCATGAGCTGCGTCAAATGGAAAATATTTTGAATTAAATATTTTTGTAATTCCTTAAGTGTATCTCGAATGCATTTCATAAATCAAATTTAATATCCATCGCCTCATTTATTTTAGCTGCAATACTGAGGAAGCTTAATCAATAACCGTTAGTCACTTCTTTTTTTTAAATATATTTTTCTTATTTTTAATGAAAAGAATAAAATTCGTGTATAATAAATATAATATGTATTTTTTAAAAGTTTTACTTTAAAAAATATATATGACAATTCATTTATATCATATAATATTTTCCACCACAAGTAGTACATCATTTTTTTAATTGAATGTAGTTTCAATTTTATTTTTATAGATTTTTGTTTTTAAAATTTGAAATTCTGTGAGATACAGTAAAATAATATGATTTCAAAATAATATTAAAATAATTTAAGATGTTATTTTAAATATTTTTGTGTAAAAGGTTCTATTATTTAGCATCAAAAATATCCATTATTAAATCGCTAACCATTTAAGTTTCTAGAGATGTATTTCAAAATAATATAGCTAGAAAAATTATCATTACTGTAAAACTGTGATTTTAAAATAAAATTTGTCGCATAAAAATAGCTGTAACTTATTATTACATATTCTTTAAAATGTTTTACATAAATCACATATAAATATTTAAGTACTTCAATGTTTTTGAAGTGGAAATTCTTTAAAAATAGAGGTATTTCAAAAGGATACAATATAGCAATGAAAATTGCACTACTAAAAATATTGAATTTTTAAAAATTTCAAGTACTGATTTTGATAGAAATTGAATTGTGTAGTGATTGAGCCCAAATTATCCAATATACAGAAATTTCTATTATATCAACTTTAATATTTTAAATATAATAAATATTAATTAAAGTAAGGCATTAGATGAAATAATGTTAGTTTATAGCAGTGATGATTCTGAAAAAAATCTGCTTAAATGTTAATAACATTTTTCCACTATTATAAATTTTTTTAAATAAGATATTTCTAATTATCTGTGAAAATTGTCTCCACTGTAAAAATAGCTTCTTGAGCTCTTTTAAAACTCTATCATCTAAGTGTAGCTGCTTGATGTCCAAAAAAAACATTTACGGATCAATTATTCTTTATACATTCCCACAGTGTAATTTTTTAAAAGAATAACGATAGTTACTATTTTGTTTCCAAATTTGAAAATGCCTTCTTTTTTCCATTGCAGTATATGTATTCATGTTTTTCCCAATATGTTTCCGGTACTAAATGCTTTGGAACGTGAATAAAAAGTGTCTTATTTTTAATGTTTAAAAATTTCATAATTTAAGTAAATTTTCAAGTATTCCATAACTAATTTGATTCATTTTAGCGAATTTGTATGTTAGATCTCATTTTGTAGTGCAAAATAGTATTTTAATAATACTATTTATTTTATACTATTTAGTTATAGTAATATATATAAATAGAATTATTCAAAATATCTTGGTATTTTTGAACTAAGTTAAAAAATGTATTTTGCATTGAAACTAAGGCTCGGAAAAGCTAGTAAGCTTGATCCTTTAGTATTATATAATTATAATACTAATAACTGTTCATATAAAAAAATTAAAGATAACAATTTGTCTAAGAATATTATTATTAAATTAGAAATAGTATTTATAAATTTATCTTTTATTGTTTGTATAATATTTTGCATTTAGTAAATTTGTCATCGACCTCTAACATATCTTTAGAATATTATAGACTCCTAAATTTATATGAATCCTAAGGATTCCACCTGATTGTCATTGAGAATTCTTGATATTTACTCTCATTAATATTTAGAGTGAATAATATTTCAATCTGTACAATATAAAGAATGAATTTTAGTAGGTCAAATACAAATTATGAAACAGCCCATCGTTTTTCTTTATTTCAATACTAGAAAATGTATAAGATCGTATTTATTCGAATTGCTTGTATACTAGTAAACTGTGCACTAATATTCAAAAGCTTAGAGAGCTGATTGTTACCAAATTAAATAAAAATGATGTTTTGCTACATACTGTTATTTTTCAATTGTGAAATTTTTATTTTCACATAACCTATTAGAATCTATTCTAAAATTAGCCTTTAATTTCATAACATTTTCTAACCTTAATATGCTTATTTCCGTTCTTGCTAACTATAGTAAGATAAGCATGTATTACATGTATAACTACAATCATTATGTAACATGTTAAACTTACATGTATTATATTTTAAAATTTACATTATATAAGTAATTGGTCATTAATTTTTAATTTTCAAGCTTTATCTTTATCTCTTTTGTCTCGACGATCACTTCTTAAATAAGTTGATAATAATACCTTGTTAGAAGATAAAAGTTGTTTACAAGAATTATAATAAAAGAACAGTAAACCACTTTTAGGTAATTAAAAATTAAAGGATTTTTTTATACAACTCAAATTTCCTGCTTTGTTGCATTCAACAGGAAATGAAGGAAAGAAAAATGTTCCTCTAGATACTCTCTGAACATTTACTTATCGATTGCTAAGGCTAGTTTGTACAATGCGTTATCTTGGGTCACGCAAATTGCAAACATTTCCCCCAAATGAGAACTTGCTTAATCTAACAATTCGACTACTTTTGATGTTCAACAATTCATTTTGGTTAATAAAGATTGACGTAAAATAAGCGAGCGTAATGATGACAGTTATCTGTCGACATTACTCTCGCTTTCAGAAAGATATCACGACTTAGAGTTTTTCTTTAACCCTATCATTAGAAGATTTTAATGCCGACAAAATGGGACACTAATTTGAATTGTTTTATTAGTTTATTTTAAGAAAGTAAAGGCCTTATAAGAGAGACTATTTTAAGAGAAAGTTTTGATTAAAATAAATGTTTTCATAATACAGTGGCCATTACTAATTTTTTTATTCCATTCTATCGATGGAAAGTTTTCTTGGTGTAGTATAGATTTATAAAAAATTTATTTTGAAGTGACTGTTAATATATATTAATTAAATCCTTCATATATATTATATATTTTAAAAATATATGGATAAAAGAAATAATATCCTTAAAGTACTTTTCTTTAAATTAGAAAAGTTAGAATATGCTTAATTAAATTTCTTTTACTCAATTCTTTACTTCATGTATCAAACTTATTTGTTTTAGAAAGTTTTCTAAATGATATTTGATTTTGTTATTCTTTTCTCTTTTCATCTCCTTTATTAATGTGAAAAGTTAAACAAAATATTAAAAAGTTATTTTTTCAATAAATATAAATTATTCTGCATGGTAATGTTACTTTTCTTTTTACGTTATCTCGTTTTGCTCATTTAAGGTGAGATCTTGCTTTTAAAGAAAAGGAAAATTTAACTTTCTAATTAAAATAACTTTTGTCAAGTATATTGTTACTCTCCATTTTTTTTCATTCTTTCAATTAACTTATCCATAAATAGTCATGATATTTTATGGATGTTTCATAAATTACAATGCATTTTATTTTCAATCTTCGCAATAAAGTGAATGATAAATTTGTCTTGAACATCACATTATAAAATACTTAAAGGAAAGAAAACTTTACAAGTTTCATAATTCTTTGAATTATAAGCTTTAATAAGTAAAAAATATATTTATTTTAATAATCAGTTCAATAAATAAAGGATTTGCTTGACAGATATCTTAGTAATAAGTATCGCTGATTGTTCTAGCTTTTGCGCATAAAATAAAGTAGCAATTATTGATAAAACTTATTTTCACAGAAACAGGATTGTTACAAAAACGTATACGAAACACAACAAATGCAATTCATATTTATTAAAGAGCATAAGATACGATATAAATGTGAACTGATGGATGATGCCACGGATACCTTATAACAGATAGATGCCTTATAAATCAGTATTAATAAGCAATCTGTTTAGCATCTACTCTATATTTCTTTCATATTATGGTTGATGCCACTGAGTAAATCGATAAAGACTCTTTTTTATTCTCTTTTCCAAATTAAATATCCTAAATAAATGTGTATAATTTTCAAATGCCTTGAAGTTTATTATATACATCCTTTGCTTTTAAATTTATGCTGTTAATAAAATATTCTAAATATTTGCAACAAAAAAACATAATTTAAAAATAAAATTTATTTTTTATTAATATTTTTGTAAGAATACATATTCGTAAGTTGAAATAACTCGTATTCATTATGAAAGAAACACGTCTATGTTACGTTTGTATTAATATATTATTTTATTTTTTTGTTTCATGGTCTTATAATAGTCTACTTAAGTCAAGCATTTGATTTTTTCTCTTATTATTTCAAAGCTAGCTCCCAAAAGATATTTTAAGAAACGTTTAATTTAAAAAAAAGAAAATATAATTTTAAAGGGATTAAATTTATTTGGAAGGGAGTATCCATCTACGGTAACACATTTAGCTCTAAATCTTATTGCTTAAAATTACATCCGCACCATTACAAATATCTATATTTGAGATACGAGTCAAACCTGTGAACTGGAGACCAAGCTCCAATCTTTCAGTTAGCAACATGACAGTTATTTCGTAAATAGTAATTTCATTTAGTTTCTGTATTTCATTCGGTAATTGTTTCAAGATTATAAATACTCGTATAAATATTTCTATACGTAATTTCTGTGGTACAGGAAAAGGTAAAATGACATGTAATTCCTCTTGATGTTGAAATATAGGAAAAGCAATTTGAGACTTCATTAAAATTTTATTACACCACATTTTAAATGATAGTTTTTCGTACTAAATCTATAAAAATCTACAACATTTTAAATCACTTTTTTTTCTATCTCATTCTTTTTTAGTGATGAGAATGCTAACTCCACAGTTTTCCATTAGGTGGGTTGTAGGTGGTTTTTATTCAGTAACGTATGTCTATTTTACTAGGCGGATTATATTTTCTTAAAAATAATGAAAAATATTTCAAAAGAATTGCCATCTGTAATTCTGAAATATATAATTCTGAAATAATAAAAAATTGATTTTCTTTGATTTTTATTGACAAATATTTATATTTTTCATACATTTAAATCTACGTGTTTAGTTAATAGTATTTTGTATAATTTTTGCATTAAGTCATATTAAAAATTATTTTTGGTAATAAAATAAACCAATAAGATAATTTGAGTGAACTCTTGATTTCGTATAGAAAATTTTTAATTAAAGTTTTTGTAAATTGTGAATTGCAGAGTTTACTATTTTACATTAATCACAACATTAAATGTTTTGGAAAGAAATTAGTTTAAAATAATTGTACTTTTTATTCTATATTTTTATTAAATTAATTATATGTTATTTTAGACATAAATACATGTAGAATTTAATTTTGAGTAGAATATTGTTTTAAAAATTTTTTTTGTAAAAATAAGTGAAAGAATATCATAAATTGTTTTTTTTTATTTAAAATCTTTAAGCCGAAGAAACATATAAAAATAAAAAATATTATTTTGATTTGTAGATGTTTTACCACTGCAGATTATGACATTACAGAAACTGTTTGCATTTTTATGTTATATTAAGAAAATATTTTTATAACATGAACAAAGTTATTTTTTGATGATTTGATAAAGTCGATATTATTGAAAGAAACTCTGTGGCACTACAGCCCATCGGGGAGGTGGGGTCAGGCTTACAGTGCCCATATCTATTTTCTTGACGGAGGGCTCTGGGGTGCGAAGCATATGTTCCCGATTAGGTAGTGTGCCTAAAGCGAAACTCACAGAGTTTAGTTCCCAAGTATTTTAACCATTTTATCGACCCGCTGTAGAGATGAAAGGGTGGATAGAAAAATTTCTGAATAAAACCTTTAATCTAAAACTTTAAAATGTTTACAAATATAAAATGGCCTCTTCTACAAAACTCAATAATCTTTCAAAGGCTGACTATACATATTCATAATTTATGTATGAATCTGTGTATATATGAATGTACTACAATGTTATTAAACTTAAGTTTTAGAAACGCATATTTATTGATATTTTAGTACAACAAATGCATAAAATTGAAAGGGATTATAATTAAGTTAAAATAAGAATGATGATGAATGAAAACGTTTGCTACGAAAAAATGTCAAATGAAATGATTTTCAATGTAATAAAGTACGGTAAAAATTTCTAATGCAATGAAAATAAAATTATACGTTTTAAAGTATGTTCTGAAAAGTTTTATTATTGACATGTGAAACTTATATTATTATATATAAATATTAAAAGGGTACAATTGATCCAGTTAGCACTCCAATTATCTACATAATTTATATGTATATTGTATATTGATAATCTACATATGATAATCTATATATTGCATTTTCATTGGAATTTTTTTTCTAAAAATAAAAAAAAATATTTCATATTCTAAAGTATTAGTTTCCCAAGTCTAAAAATATATATTCATAACGCATATTTTAATTTAATATCATATAAATTTTCAAGTGACAATTATTTTATTAATTAATAATGATCAGAAAGAAATTTTATTTTATCCTTTCATTAAAAAACGTCAAAGGTTTTTTAAAAATAAGCAATATTATCAAACATTTTTACTGTGCACTGTTGTGTACATAGGTATACATTTATAATACTTATAATAAATATACAGGTGGTTATCAAAATAATAGAAACACCCTCTGCTAAAGCTCTTTCATACTACCTAATAAATGTATTTTTTATATTAAAAAAATCTGGTAGCTAAGATTATATTTTAATGTTCACAAAGCGAATTCTTAAATGTCCTTTTTATTCACAAGTGTTTCCATTATTTTGATAATCACTAATGTATATGTATATATATATATATATATATATATATATATATATAT
>JAPDSC010053470.1:862219-899276 GCA_026290005.1 Latrodectus geometricus | reverse complement strand
TATATATATATATATATATATATATATATATATATATATATATATATTATAGGACTAAAATTACAAACGTCAAGCACTTAATGATGTAAGCTCATTATTTAAATACTGAAATGTGTAATTATAGATGCTTAACAATGTTAACAATGATTGATAATGACAGTCATCAAAGTATCAACTCAAAAACCATTCATTATTGGTTAATTGGAACGATTAACTCTTTTGACAATAATCCTTCATTTCAAATGATTTGAATAATCTGGAAGTATAATCCTTTTGGGTACTCTTGATAAATTTGAATGTACCCTCTTGGTATTTATGCACTGCAGTCTGACGGACACTCTTCATTATGTTTTATTATTATGCGTAACAAAGGGAATAATTTTGGTGTTGAAAAAGTTTTTATGGCTTTAAAACCTTTAAGCATAGGTTTCTCATGTTTATGTTCATAGTACTAGTGTGAAAGTTTATGAAAGTACATAACATGACGCTCTCACTCCACTTACTTCGTTTTTGAAGAACTACAACAAATTACTTGCTTTTAAGTTTTCCCCTTTTAAAGATATAGTAACTCAGTTTTCGTTTGATTTGAGTGGAAAATATCACCTAAAATACATAAACTTTAAAAGGTATTGAACTATAAATCTTGGTCAATGCCAAAATTCTTTTCTTTGTTATGCCCTCTTTTTTTAAAAAAAACGATGATTATAATATTATTTTGGTTTGGAATGTGTCCATAATGGAAATACTTTAACAATTTAATTTGTTTTAAAGTTATGTTATGATTTATTTTCTAAGAATTAATTTAACTGTAAAATTACTTTTTATTTGTCTTTTTTAACATGCATTCAAATTCAAACAGAAGTATTACCAATTCAAACAGAAGTATTCAAACAGATATATTGCCTAATATTATTCATATATTAAGAGTATATATAAATGTATTTTATATATACTCTTTACTAACTTCTTTTTTAAACTAATTTTTTAAATATTTATTTATACAAATAAATTTAATTAAATCCTTAAAGAAATAAGTTTCATTTTGAAAAATTGAAATATATTGTTTTCATAAAAGCCGACACATGGGTAAAATATCGTTTCCTTTCATTTTCTAATTAAATAAAACATCCGAACCGAATACCTTTTATCAAATGAATTTCATTTTTTTTTACTAGTTTATTAATAACATGTGTAAAGATTCCAAATAAATGCATTTAAAAAGAAAAGAATCTTTGTTTTTCCTCAAACATATTATATTCAATAACTAAAAAAATTTAATAATTCCATAGTTTTTTCATCCATATCTTCAGTTTACAGTTTAAAATTCTTTAGCTTATAAATCATTTTAATGATTACTATTTCAAAATGGTGAATTAAAATTGCATTATTAACGATTTGGAATAACATAATTAACATTAAGGCTTAAATAAATAAAAAAAAATGTGTCTTTCAATTTAATAGAAAGCAAAGTTATTATTTAAAAAAAATTATTTGTTTGCCTTTTTATTTTAAATTGTGACATTAAAGTTTATCTGTTCAAAAATATTATCTATTGCATTTCATTATCACTGTGTTGATTACCTCAATTACTTCACAAGACTTATTTGATGAAATCATATTTTTTTATAAAATAAGTCTGATGATATATTTTGTTTTATTTTGGTTTCATTAAAAGTAAAAAACTACAAACGTAACAAGCTAAAAAAATATTTACCAGTGAAATTCAACGCGCTTGGTATAATTTTAAGTCATGATAGACTCTTTTGAAATTGTTTCATAAGTTTCATTTAATTGAAAATAATTATTATTCCGTATATCTGCATAGAGATTGCGTCTGATAACAGGAATTAATTTTTCTCTACTGAAATGCTCCCTTAGTAAGTAAGGCTTCAATCTGTAAATCATTCAGTTTACTGCGATATAATTTTAAAATGTTTCATAAATTAATTCTACAGCATGCAACCTTTCTGTTCGATATTACTGTAGTCTGCACTTAAGGTTAATTTAATATCCATTGTGTCATTGTTCAATTTCTATGAACCTGCCTGTCTAATTCGTAATTTCCTGTTCATCATTAAATATGCAAACAATATAAGTAACAATAAATTATATTATATCATTCTTTGTTTTTATAACTATAGATTAACATTGAGTAAATGTTTATTTTTTAATTAAAAGTATTCTACTGCATGAAAATATTTGAAACAATTTATTTTATGTATAATAATTCTTTTTAGTAGTAAAATTGTGTTTATTGTTCTTTAAAAGTCAGCATTTGCTTGTGCTCCAAGGAAAGTTAAATTTATTTTATTGTGGTTGATTAAAGTTTGGACATTATAATTTTTTTTAATGGGACATAAATATCTGTCCTTAAATAGCTTACGTATTTTCTAACTGTAATCGGATTTTTACAAGAACAAGCATCATGAGTTGTTGAGTTTAATTTTTACTGGAAGAATAATTATAATTAATTTAAATAATTTATTATAATTAAAAAAACTGATAATATGAGAAAAAAATGCCGTACAAACGTTTCGTAATTTTAAATATACCAGTGAGTCATAACTGCTTCCTTATTTAATGAAAATATTTTTTATACTTTTTCATGAGACTTAAGCGGAAACATAATAATTTTTATTCTATTCAATACCAGTTTGTCTAGTGGGAGAGAATGAAACAGAACATAACAAAACAAGTGAAAGGAAAGTAACAGGAAGTAAACTTGGTGTTTTAACGTTGGGAAAAGTACTGAAGGTCATATTTGCAATTGATGATTCTTTTTTATACTTCGTCCTTTGAAAATGCGCCACTCCGGTTTCGTAAGTTGTATAATCTTCTATTAGATGCTCACGGAAATTTTTAAAGTGAATGAATTAAATCGGATACAAAATCCCAAGCAGACAAAGAAAGTATCAAATAATAAAATGGATACAGTATATAAGTTGCATTCATTTTAGAACCGAGAAGGTTCAAATATACATTTTTTTATTCAAAATAGTTAACGTTGAAGGAAATCAAAAGCTTTCCCTGCTCTATAAATGTTTCGAATTCAAAAAATGTTTCGAATCTTTCGAGTTTTTCACATATTAGTAATAAGAATAAGCAGTAAATAAAGTATTTAAATAGCTATAATTATAGAAAAATTTAAAGATAATGAACATAATCTCCAATGAATGTATTCAATAAAACATTATGTTAACTTTTCGTGCATTTTGTAGTATCTAACACTATTGTTATTAAGCACATTAGATGAAACTTCATTTGGTTACTATGATTATATATTCTGCGAAAGTCATATGAGATATATTTAAAGTACATTACTGATAACTTATTGAAAATATAGTTAAGAGGAAGAAAATGTAAAAGCAGAATAAAATTTTGTAATAATATACATATTAAAAATGATTTAGGAAAAGCTAAAAACTATTAATAATGAATATGTAAGTGTTACAGTTTAGTGTAGGATTTGTTGCATTTATTGGCATAACAAATGTTTGAGATGCTGATTCGTCAACTATGAACAATATTTCAAATTCGAGAGCTGTTTTATTTATGCACACACCCACTTCAAATTAGTTTTAGATATAATATCGTAGAAAATAAAGCATAACAATCCAGTTCATTTTTTTTAAAAAAAAAAGTAAATACTGTATAAATTTAGGGATTTCATCTCTGAAATAATAATAAAAATTACTTATTTCACCCTTTTAAAATGGGAACCGCATTTAATTATGCATTAAAGAATTTTTATCTTCTCATCTTTTTTAAAACTGACATTTTATAATCCATAATGACATTTTTATTTGATTTAGTCAACAATCAAGAATATTTAAAAGTTAGCTTCGAAATTTGTCTACAATTTTTCTAAAAAATTTTAATTGACACATGCTGAAGAATTGAAACAATTTTTTTGTAAAATTTTCTTACAATTTTGAATTTTACAAAATTTTCATAAAATTGTGCGATGAATTTAAGTTAGATTAATATTATTTAGTTGATCATTATAAATTTGATTCGTAAATTCTATTAATTAAAATCAATTAAAGTTATAATTTAAGTAATTCTTTTTGTTAAATTAAATGATCAATCAAAATAAGATATATTTTTACTTAAATATATAATTTAATTAAATAATTAAGATTTAAGTTTTTAGATTTCTATTCTTCCTTGAATATATTTTAAATATTTTTATTATATTTATGGATATGAGTTGTCTGGGATTTTTTTAGATTCCTTTTTATTAAGTTTCATCGTAATTGCAAAAATTTATTTATCAATAAGCATAAAAATTAAAACTCCATAAACTATAGCAGAATAAAATATACTCTTTGGAAAAATACAGCTTTGGAAAAATAATTTGAAACAAAAAATTTGAATATATGAGACAAACTTAACAACAGAGTATTTTACTTGTATATCATTAAGATTTTAAACTTCAGATTATAAATTTTTAATCAAATTTATTTCGATTCACTGTAGATAAATTTTATTTATAAGAACTAAATTTACTTGAGAAACCCGTTCATTCAATTATATACATTAAATATGCAGCTGAATATATTAGCAGTCTCAGACCAAGGCTTTCTTAACTATTTTAAAAATTTAAATGCTAAGAAATAAGGTCAAAATTATTTCAAAATTCCTAATTTAATAAAGTTTGTAATCTCTTGTATATATTATATATTTCAAAAAAGAGCCGTATTCTCAGAAACATTAACCTCCAAATGATTTTGACCAGTTTTTCTAATAACTAACTAATCTGATTAATGTTAACATCTAGATTTTTACATAAGTCATATTTCTGTGGACGAATTGTTCATTATTAATGATAATGAAATTTTGATATATTTGTTGAAAATAAAAAAACGATTCTTCTTTCTGAAAAACATTAATTAATAACAAATTTGGGACATTGTTAAAATGAAAACATTAAATAATTTGTAAGCTGAAAAATGAATTAAAATATAAAACTAATAATGATCAGAGAACTAATCTTAAAACACCTCTTATTAAAAAAATATACTGTACATATAATTTTTAATTAACTATGATAAATTTAATGATAAACATAATCTATTTGTGTGTAGGCTATAGTGACAAATATAATTTACAAATTATTTAAAGATAAATTTATTAAACTTCATTACGCAAATTTATAAAAAATAATTATCATAACTACTTTCCATCTATACTTTATCAATGAAATGAAATTTTTTAGAATTGAACAACAAATATCAAAGCTAAATGTAATTAAAAAATTCCAAAAAATTGATTCAATTAGGATTTTTATTCAAGATATTATTAATGGCACTTATGACAACTTAAATGAATTTCAAATTATTGTATAATTTTTCAAACTTTCTATCTTATTCAAGTAGCTAAATTCAATTGTTACCCTAGACAAAATTTCATTGAAAACTCTCCTCTTTACAAAATGCTTCATTTGGAGTCCTGTAGCTGAGAAAAGTTCCCCTCAAAAAATTAATGATTGAGCAACTGAACTTACTGTTAATAATTAGAGAAGTATACATTATTGGAATTAACTTCTTAAATTAAATTATCTACTACTCTTTAAAGTCTTTTCAAATTTAGTCGTTTTACGGCCCGTCAGAAAATCTAGTTAGGATTCCTTTGACGTAAGTTTCAACGGGACTTAAATTTGTCTAAGGATTTCTAGCAGTATTAGAGATAATATAAACTCTGAATTTTATGTCGGAATAATAATGGTTATCAATAGTAAATTTTAATTGAATAAATGCAAGTTCTATGAAATCTTGGAAAAAAATATATATATTTTTAGAAAACATTTTAAACATTGAAATCTCAATAAAAATAGAAAGATACTTATTAAAATATATTTAATTTAAAGAATTATTTTTTAAGGACAATTTACTTTCATAATAAAAATGAGTCGTTATCGATAAAATTAATATTTTCTTCTTATTTTATCGTTATCTCGTTTTAATTTACTTAATAAAAAATCCTTCATATACACATTTTAACATATAAAAACTCTTTAATGATTAATTACCTTTTTTATATCTGACATGCAAGGCTCTATTTTCTTGAATGTATATTAAATTTACGTTTCTTAAGGGACATTTTTACAAAGTTAATAATGAGTCTCATATAGAATACTTCTTTGGGAGATTCAAATCTCTTCGAAAAATTACCGATGGGATCTTGAAAATAGCCAGTATCTAAGACATAACAATAACAGTACCTTTAAACACAGTCATTTTCCTCTTCACTGAAGTGCAACTGCCCTTAGACTTATTTTCTTCAGTTTTTTTTTCTCTTGCTTCTAAAATGTTGTTTTAAATCTATCCATTCAATTTTATACCAATATACAACAGCACAAATAACATTTCTAGATTCAATTACTTGTAGCTAATTTGGTTAAAATGCTCCTACAGTGTGCTTGATAATTTCCGCAACAGCTGAAAATATATCATTCTAGAAGATAAAGTAATGTTATACTTTTACCTCAAATTCTACTTAAAATATTTATTTTTTTGGTATTTGAGGAAAATCTTTTGTTGTTTCTACTTTTCTGAAAATAGTTTTCTCCATCTCTCTCTCTCTTTCCTCCTCTTTCTGCTCGATTAATCCCTCAGACATTAATGTAGTGCGACGCCTGTCAAGTTTAATAAATTTCGCTTTCTTTACGACAAATCTGATATCTTTTAAAACAATACAAGTAAGCTCTTTTATGATATAAAATAATTACTGATATTTCAAATGACGTTTTAGTATAAAGTAATAATGCAAACTTCACTAGTGTAATAAAGACAGTGAATGAATGTTTAAAGTTGAATGAAAACTTGAATCACGATAATGTTTCTAACGTAACATAAATTTTAATTGTTATTTAATATTAGTTTTCTTCATTTTTCCTTCTCTCATCAAAATATTCAGTACTATCATTTTATTCTAGTATTAAATATGCGATAAAGATAGTTGATTAATAATTTGCATATTTCCAAAAATGTTCTTTTGAATAAAAATTATACATAGATCCTATCATTTCTACATTGAACCTTTTAAATATTTTAGAGAGTAGCACCATATTATGCGAAGAAATCATTAAAATATTTATTATTCCGTAATTATCACATATTAATCAGCATATATATTGCTTTGAAGTTGTTTAAAGTATTCAAAACCTAAAAAAATTTTTAAATATTCATTCGTTTTCGACCATAAATTGCAAAAGCTAAATAATTTTTAAATTTTTTTCATTCACTTTATCATTTGTTAAGACCACGTAATTTTACAGGTATCTCTCATTCATTTTAAGGATTTGTGGACAAATTTGTTTTGAGAATATGATAAATTTTAATTAAATTATAAGCAAACAATTTAATCATTCATAAATTTAAGCTGTAAAAACATAATACATTTGAAATGAATCCTAGACGTTAGGTATTACTACTATAATTACTTTGAGTTTAATCTTAAGGATATAACACTTTATAATTTTGACCATAGTCAATTAAAGAAGTCAATCGCCAACTCACGTAGATTTACTAATCATGTTATCAATCTCAACTAAAATATTACTAGTAAATTATGTTACTATCAACATTGTTGTCTTTCAATGGGTCATATTTTTTTTAATCCCATAACCACAATCTTTAATAAATGAAGTTCCGTGCAGCAAATAAAATCATTATTAATAATGATTGGTAAAACCTTGGTTGATAAAGATATTAAAACCTGTATTTACTTTGAATGTGCAAATACTTTTTAACTCACTTGTTTTGATGATGTTTCAGATATATTCTTGAGTACACACACACATCATTGAAAATAGTTCTACAAATTTAATTTTAATTAGTGGTAACATTCCAATTTAAATTTTTTAATTTCATTTCATATAATTCTATCATTTACATGGTTTTTATATTTTTATAAATTCTGTATTGAATAAAATTTAATAAAAACTATTCATATTTGATGTACTTACTTTCAGCTTTGAAATACTTAATAAGTAAATAAGTAGAATAAAATATTTAATATGTATACTTATATAAATATACTAGAATAAAATACATAGAATAAAATACTTCTTCGCAAAATATATTCATTTATAAATCATTTAAATGATAGTGATCAATCAAATATTTGATTAAGCTCCACTCAAGTGCTGGCCATATTCAATTCACATTAATTTCTAAGGATCTGATTCTCTATTAATGTAGACTGATTGCTTATTTATGCATGAACTTTAGATAAAAAGTTTGCAAACAATCTTTTTAAATAAGTTCAAAGAATTATGAATAGAAGCTCAACTTATTTTGAAAACATTTAATCATTGGAGCATATTTAATAAATAACGTTCATCTTTGTTTAATTCCCCTTTTAAGGAATTTCTAAGAAAAAGCCTGATGAAAAGTTTTCATCAAAATTCAAGAATATACTATTAATTAAATTCTACTTAAAATGTCAAAGAATCATCCCAGTTTGTTTAATCCAAAGTTTATTTGACTTGTTTCTTTTAAAAATAAACTTTCATTTATCGTGCTCCTGGAATAAAATAATTCGCGAAGATTTCATAATTCCCATTTTCTAAGTATTAAGTTTTCTATCGCGGAAAAGTGGTATGGTAATGGAGGTGAATGAGTATTTGAAACTCTTTACTCTTCAGTACTGAGAATAAAAAAATCCTAACAAAACGTTTTAATAAATTCAAATACAATTCTCGGAGAAAGATTATCGTAAATTTTCGGTAAATGGTTACCTTAGATTATAATTTCTTGAAAGTGGGGGCAATTCTATTCCATTCTTCATCACCATGTAGAAACGTTACATTTTCAGATAATTACTTCTTTTGTTTTTTAAAATAAAAATATTTGATCTTTAATTGAATTGCTTATTAATTGAGAAAACTTTCAATATTATTACTAAAATGTATGATACATGTTTTTCTTCATCCCAAAATAAAAAAAACATTATAAGTACAAATATCAAATATTAATTTCTATCGTCTTTATAATGAATTCTTATTTAAAATTAATGTAAAATTTAAATAATGCCACTTAATTGTTATATATATATATATATATATATATATATATAAATTAGTATTCTAATTGAACAAATACAAAACAGAGAACAGAGTTACAAAAAATTAATCCCACATACGAGAAAAACAGTATCACACAACATTTTAAAGAGCATTAATTATAATTTAAGATGAATATAGAGGGACATTAAATTTTGTGAAATTTCAACATACAAATATAATAATAAATTTTTATTTTTATTTTATCATTAAAAACAGTTCCTAAAATGAGTGTAATAAATGCTTAAATTTAATTAAAATGCTGGTTTTTCATGCATTTAATTCATTGTATCACTAAGTTTATAAGTATTACAGTATCAATGTTTGTAATTTAGTTTTTAATAACAATATATTAAATTAATTTTCAATGGTAATTAATGCTTCTTTAATTATAAGTTTTATTTGAGTTTCCAATTTTTATGTTATATATCTTAGGATTAAAAAAACTTGAAAACAATGAAATCGTTTTTAAAAAAAGTTGGACAACCATATAAGAAATGTATGCTGAAAAAATAATTTAGGTGACGTATCTGAAAAATGTTCTCCGAAAGAAATTATATTAAAAATAAAAAGGGGAATTTGTTAAGTATACTTTTAAGTGTATAATATAGCCATATATAGAATTTTTGCTGTTTTACAATTTGAATGACTTGTAAAATTGGAACATATTATATAATGATATGAAATATTCTACTGAGGGGTGGATTTTACTGTGATGTAAGCAATCAAAAAAATTTTGCATATAGATGAATTTTATGGCATTAATTCAAAGTTTCGTGACTATCATATTAAACATAGAACATCTGCAATAAATATTATATATAGGCTTGTTCTTTGATTTTATCATTTAGGATAGTCTTAAATTATAAGGATTCTTTTATTTCACAGTTTTGTTTTCCTTGGCGAGAAACTTACTATCTTTCTTATTTTAAAAAAAGGAAAATCAAAGTGAAATTAATTTTTCTTTGTGACATCTTTGCGATTTTCGTTGTACATCGGCGAGGAAGACTAGAATTTGCACGCGAGTACCGCAACTGGACAAACACTGAGGGACAACAGGTAGGGTTTTCTGATGAATCATGTTTTAAGCTCTATCAGACAGGTGGAAGTGAAACCTCTGAAACCAAACATCCTGCAACTCTTACCGATACGGTCCAGGCTAGATCATTTCGATCTGTGGAATGTTTTCCTGGCATTCTATGGGGTCAATCATCATTATGGAAAAAACGATGAATGAATAAATGTATGCGTCTGCCCTTGCGGATCATTTCCATCATTATAAGCGCCTTGATTTTCCTCAAGATCTATCAGCAGGACAATGCGAGGTATCGTACAGCTGACAAAATACTTGCGTGGTTTGAAGATCACCAGGATGAGTGTATCGATCTCCTCTGGTCGTCAAGCTCACCTGACTAAAACCCAATCAAGAATCTGAGGAATCATCCGGATCGGGTTGTTTGTGCATGGATCCTCACCTACGGCACTGGATTCGACATGGCTCAACATCCCAGCGAACACCTTCAGAAAACATAATTGACTCTCTTCCTGTACGTCTGCCAGCAGTCCGATGAAAAAGGTTGTTATTCTGGCTTTTAGCAGGTGGTCACATTAATTTGACTAGACTGTATAATTTTATAATATATCATGGGCGATTAACCCTTAATGGTTGAATTAATTTTTAAGAGCAAACAATTTCTGTAGAGTGGGATACTAAGCCAAATCCATGATTATAATTGTTAGTTATTTTAAGAACACTTGAGTACAATATATTCTGGAAGATAATATTTAATATTCACTATCTCAAGCAATTAATTATGACAGCTTAATTAACAAAAATAAAAATTAGTTTTCTCTGCAAAAACTTCATTTTCCATTAACTTAAAATGATGTTCACACATTTTGACTTGTTATATCTTAAATTTTAGTTAAAATTATTCGACTGATAAAATGATTGAGAAAGCGAGTGTTTTTAAAATACTTTTCTTTCTGAAAAAATAAAATCACTTTCATTTGAAGTTTTAAGTTAAATTGTATATAAAATATGCATTTAATTTCACACACACAAATTAAGAAATATAAAATTTTCATTTTCTTAATATAAAAATTTAGCTGTAAATTTTAACTAAAATTTATCTCGAATCAACAATGAACAATTTCTTTTTTTCAAAATTTAACTGTCTGTAAGAATATTACATGTTTTATACATTGTTATTAGATTCATAACACAGTTTAAGACAATTTTATAGTTTAATCATATTTAATAATAGTTTGAGTCATTTAATTATACATGCCATTATTTAAAAAACATAAATTTTCTAATTGACTGAAAATAAGTAATCTGATCCAGCATATTATTTTTCAGTCTCTATAGTATATTTAAAAGTATTTCAATTTAATGATAATGGTATTAAATTAAGTACCTTAAAAATAATAAAATATAATTTAATCATATAAAGAAAATATAAGAAGTAAAAGGGTAATATAATAAATAATATTCAATAAAGAGAGTAACAAAGTAATCAGTTTTTAAATCAATTTTATACACCTAAATAATGTTACTCGCTCTCATTAATTATTAATACGCTACTTTAAATTCTCCTTTTAATACATGGATACAAGCTTCTTAAATAACATTATTTAAGTAATCCTGATCGTCTTGAATACATTATCACATTGTATCATACATACTTCACGCATTAGCGCAATGTGTATGTCGTCCAAATTGTGTATATTATCTTGTAAGCTTGCAATATAATTTTGGCATGTTTTAGTATTAGATTAAAATAATAATAATTACATAATGTTTCAATCAAAGAAGCATTTTAAGAATCTTTTAATATCAAGTTTTTAAGAGGGATCAAGAGATTTATTTAATATCTTACACTTACTAGTGAATTACCACTACCTAATAACTTTTTTTTTATTTCTAATGGCGAGTACCCTTGAGCAAGTAAGTACATTAGCCCATTTTCCACAACAAGGCCGGAAACTGCTACTCATTTTATCGTTACCCGGTGGTCACCTGTGAACGAAGTCACGGAGGTACGAGTAGCATCGCCCACGCCACACCACCACAAACCCGTTTATAGGGCGGGCCACATTCATCCATCATCTGGGGAAAGGTTAAGAAACACAGAAAGAGAGAAAGAGAAAGTACATTCATGCCCTAGCCGGGACTCGAACCCAGGTCCTCTCCATGTGTAGTCAGTTACGCTAACAACTAGACAGGTTGGGCGGTGGAAAATTATTTTTACTTTCATAAAGTTAGCAATTAATTTTAACAATCTATAAAAAATTCATAAATTCATTACGATGCAGATTTTAACAGATTAAACTTGCATCTTTATATTCCAAAGATACAAAGTACAAAACTATATCTTAAAATTTGTTAAAATATGCGTGCGAATGTTGAAATTTGTTACAGATTTTAAAATATTTAACATTTGATAAGACTTTTTTTTAAATTCTAACTCAAAGAAACGTAACTAAAAGTGCTATTAACACTAACGTCTACTTACCTTAAAAGCATTAATCTCTTTATCGTGGCATTAATTAATTAGAACGAACTCAAAAATCTTAGTTATAAAATTTATTAAAAAGTAATGATTAAGTATCAACATCTTTTAGAGACATAAAAAGAACAATACGTCATAACAAATGGAAAAAGGTATTCATTTATAAAAAAATCTGACAGCAGTCATGGGTGATCCAATCAATATTTATAAAATGTTATTGATTCCCTATTTTTATTTATTTAAATTCTATATACAATATTCATGCTTTTTGAGTCCAAAGTATTTCATCTCAATATTTCATTTATCAATGTGGGTTTTGTTACTTATATATTGATCAGAAATTCAAAGATACTTTTGATCATTTGAGTCTGAATACTGAAAATATTTTATTTATTTCGTTAAATCTGTTATAATTTGCAAATATAACATGCAAATATACAAAAAAAAATTCAAGAATCATGTCCAGGAAATGAATGAATATCATTAATAATTTTATATTTATTTTGATTTTCTTTATTTCATTATTTTTGCAATAATATGGTTTTATTGAGTTAATACGTTGTGATTTTCACAAAAAGCTTTTAACAGCTGTTAGTTTTCCAAAAAACTGTATTAGAGACAAACCTGAATTTAAATTAAATAAACCACATGTTTTAATTTTCAAATTTTTATACTAAATTTTTTTATTTCTTGATGAGGGATTATTTCTTGAAAGTCCTGTTTAAATAGTGTGAATAAATATCATTAACAATTTTATATTTATTCTGTTAATTTTTTCATTTGTTTTTTTCCAATAATACGCGTTTTATTGACTCATGCATAATTTTAAAATTTAAATTGCTGTTCAGCGTCTATGCTTTGATACTTCTAAACAAATACATTTTATAATTTTTTGTAAGCATCTGTAACATAGTCTAATGTTGAATTCTTACTCAGTGAGTCCGCAATTTTTCCATTATCATAAAATGAATTTTAATTTTGGAATTTATAAAATTCAGAAGCAATTAATTGTAAAGGATTTATAAAATAATTTTATCCTAATCATAAATTTATCAAAATAATAAAATCATTATAAATACAATTATTTAATATTTATATCAATTTGGTTATACTATGGTTAGATATATTTTATTATGTACAACGTAATAAAGAGTACTGCTAACGAATAAATCAAAGTAATGATCTTATATTTTCAAACAAATGAAAAAGTATAGAAAATCGAAAGCTTAATTATTTGGATTTTTCTTTTATAAATAAATCATTTTCTCTTCTCAGTTTTTTTCAACTCCAAACTTGTTTTAAAAATAATTTATTTAAAAAAAAATTTGTCAGATTAAAAAAAAATATACAAAATTTATTGACTGTACTGAGTGATTCTTTGACATTTTCCTTCATGTCTTCACACTGCCTCCTTGTTTTTGTATAGATATATTTCATTTCTAGCGTCGCGTCTGGTTCCAAGAAAATTGATCACAGATTTATATTTCTCAACCCTACAACTTTCTTCCACTTTTTCTATTCCCGTGTTTTTTTTTTTTTTTTTTTTTTTTTTTTTTTTTTTTTTTTTTTTTTTTACTCAATACAGATTTCTTTGAAAATGTTTTTTGACTTTTTTTAAAACCGCTTGAATAAATTTAGAATTTGTACTTGCCTTTCTTGAGACACTATGAAAATAAAAAGCGTAGATACTCTAAATATTTCTCTTTTCATTGAGCGTGAAATTAAACATTCCATTTTTGGAGCAAATATTTATGTAGTTCTCTGACGTTATATCTTTTTAAAGAACTATTTTAATATATTTTCTGGCGTTAAAAAATAATTCGAAATTCAGATTAAATGTTTAATAAGTTTTGAAGGAAATTTTAAATTGCTATGGTGAAGTCCAAAGGAATGTAATGTTAAACGAGAAAAATGTATTATATATTTTTTACAATGGAAATGAAGATTGGGCAATATAATGCAGTCTGACATTTGCTCTAATATTACTTTGAGTAAAGACCAAAGTTGCAATAAAAAGAATAACGCAGTATAGATATACTTATTTCTAATAGCATTTAATCTAAAAATTTGTTTTATTTTTTGCTATGTTACAGCAGATAGGGTAAAAATCTCAAAATTTAAATTTTTTTTCATCTATTGGTGCATAACAACGTCCAATTATAGGTAATAAAAATTTTAATTGTTTCCCAGCAAATACGTGAATTAATGAGTTGATAGCTGATAATATGCTCTTCAAAATATATTTTCAAAATTTGATACCACCTTTGAGGAACAAAGAATTTCTGATATGTATTCCGATGCATCTATGAAAAAGGTTGGGGCTTTTCCAGGTTTTCTCTCTATGAACTTCAAAATACAGGTTTACTTTTATGGAATGTTATCCTAGAAGACAAATGCAGAAGATCTGACATAAAACTTTATACTTTCTATCGCTCTTACACTTCTCTTTTCACTGTATCAAATATAATTTTAAATAATATAATAAAATCGTATCAAACGCAATTTTGTCTATTTTGCGATGTCATTCAAGTTTTAAAAGAAACCACATGCACACTCTAATTCAAAACATGAATATGAATAGCATTAGCACTGCTAGTGAAATTTTGTTCTGCTTTTATTAAACACATATATCTATTTCTTATTAAAGTCTACAGTGCTCTTACACACAGCTTTTTTTATCATGATATATTTATTGGAACATCACTAACGGTTAAAATTAAACTATTCAAAAGAGTTAAAAGAAACGTGTTAAAAAAATTCCTTACTTTATTTTTTCTATTCAGAGAAAAAGAGTTCCTATGTGTTCTTTTATTATTTATTCCTTATAATTCTAAAATATAAATGAATAGTTTCAATCAAATGTAATTTATAGATATTTTTTTTATCATTTTGCATACTTTTACATGTAAATGTTCAATTTCCAAAATTTGGTAGCTATACATTTTGGAAATTGAATTTGCCGTAATCTTTATAGTTCTTTTAATAATTTTTGACTTCATTAAGATTTCATTATATTTGTTTTAATGATCTTTTTTTTATGATTCACTGATTACTTTCTTAGTTTTCTATAAATTTAACCTACGTATACAAAATCCTTTTTCTGTTGTCTTCTGAAATTTTGTCCATGATTGAATTGAGTTGGCTGCACGAAAAGGAGTGAAATTTATATTATGATGTTTGTCTAGATTAATTTAAAATAAAATGTAAGCTTCCTATCAAAATTTTGACTGTAGCATTTGCAATTAAATTAAAACATAATTAAAGCTGATTTGAACGCTCTGTAAAGTTGCCTACGCCTCTCAATATAATTAATTTAACCGATGTAAAACATTCCGCTCCGGAAGTTTTCTCGCTTCAACAAAGGAACATCAGGTTATTTTCTTTTAAAAACCGTTGCCTATCCTTTACCACTGGGAGTTGAAAAAAATATTTACAGCTGCGAATCCCTTTTCTTTTTATTTCGCAATTTAATTCTTCTTTAAAAAAAAGAAAAATACGATGTTTATTTTTTTGATGATACTTTTTAGTCACGTAAAGAAATTATTCGCTAATTCACATTCACTAATGAATTATGTTCTCAATTTTAAGTAAAATATTACAAGTAAGTTATGTTGCCATCAATCATTTGTCTCTTAATAGGTCAAGAATGGTTTCTAGATTCATAACCTCAATCTTTACTAAATGAAGAAACGTGCAGCGAATCAACTCATTGACAAAAAAGATTGATAAAACTTCTGTTGATAAATATACCAAAATCTATATTTGTTTCGAATGTGTAAAGATTTTCACTTCATGTTCATGGTGTCCTCATGTTCACGTGGTAAACATCCTATATTCTTACACACCAGGAAAAATTTGTTCACTTTAAATGAAGAATTTCATGTTTTCCGGTTTAAATTAAAATTTTATTTCTAAGTTATTATTTGAATTCTTTGGGGGTTTTGTTCATTTTAGTATCACACATACAAAAAATATCTAATGTATGTTCTGCTTCTGATTACATAGTATTAATTTAATATTTGTTTTTGGAATTCATAACTAGGCGGTATCCCAGAAATCTAGGATCTCGTTTTCCCTTGGTAAAATTTAAATTAAGTTAATATTCGGAAGTCATGTGTAAATTACAAATTCATTGAACCTGATGTAAAATAATTTAAATGGAACGCAGCGAAGTGGATACATTTGGCTAGTAAATAATGAGTCCCTTTAACTGATATATAAAAATATCTATGAAATAAAAGAATATTCCTTTTCTTCAAAATTTTACTTTAGATTTTAAATAAATAACCAATTTATATAAAAGAGATGATTTTTTAAAGATAAATAATTTTAATACTTGTACAGAGAAGAAAGTATTTTACATACTTCATTCTTACAGTGAAAACACAAGTAAATGAAGTCCTGTAAAAAAATATACAAGGGCTGAATAAAATTCCACTTATATATTAAGTAAATGTAAAAAAATGAAAGGTCTTATGCAAAATTAATTACTAGATTTGTTTTGTATCTCCACAATATTAATAAAGATAAATCACATACAGAGCTCGTTATTTTTGATAGGTATAATTTTATAACGCAAGTAAAAATAATTATCAAGAATATAGATTAATGTAAAAACAAAAAAAGTAACTTATTATAATACATTCAAAAAGAAAAAACTCCTCTCTCATTATCTTATATTTATCTTAATAAAAAAAGAAAGTAAGATCGTGTCATAAATCGATCAATAGATCCTGAAGGTAGTAAAGTATTTTCTCTTCGGTAGTGATTGAATTCGATTCGTTCAATGATATATGTTGGTGGTTAACTAATAGTAATTTTTCTGAAATCCTTAGTGTATTTAAGATAAATGAGTGGTACATTTCATTATTTGATATGAAGGAAACATGAAATGTTTAAGAGGTAATTCGTTTGCATTTTAATACAATTCATGAATCTTAACATATCATTACAAATCCTTTTCTCATCACTAATTTTTGTTACATATTAAAATGATTAAAGATTTTTGTAAAAACGATAATCACATCTTTGTAAAGAAAGTAATAAATAAAAACAAAATTTTATTTAAAAATAAAATTAATTTGTATTTTAAGTAAAACAAAATATGCAAGTAAGTAAATGATTTTCAAAGAAATGATTATTTTAGTTCAATAGAGAAAATAAATTTAGTTTTACTGCTGTCAAGTGAACATATTAGTAACATAAAATGAACACTATACATTTTTTATTTTACAAAAAAAAAAAAGCTTTGACACCCGTTTCTAATCAAACTAGGAAACTGAAGTTCCCTCCTAATGAATAGTGAGTAAAATGGGTGTACACTTCCAAAAATGAATTACACTCAAAAGTAAGAAGTTGAAACAAATAAAAATATGCTTAAAATATTTCTATATATTAAAACTATGTGTACGTTTAATGCATAACACTCACCATCAGTTATAGTAAAACATAGTACATCATTTAAACTTATATAGTATCGCTTTTTGTTTTTATTTTTTAAAACTATTTTATTGCAATAACGGTTTTAATTATTTTGTAGAAATATATTTTTATTTTTTAATCCCAAATTTATTCTTTAACTATAATATTTTCCTGTTTCCACTTGAAAGCGAATTTTTATAAATATTTATACTTTAAATGTAAACAAATTTTTCTTCCTTAAAATTTCTCATCGTCAGTTCCAGTAATATATTAAGCTTACTATAGTAAAAAAAAACTAAAGACTTAACTTATTAGTTTTAAACATGCAGTATTTTTCAAATCGTTCATTTTAAATATAAGAGGACAATATTTTCTTTAGTTAAGAGAATTTTTTAAAAGCAAAACCCTAATTTTATCTTTAGATAATTTCTGTATTCTCATTATATTACTCAAAATCTTGTAATTTAGTTAAAGAAAGAATCAAATATATACTTTAAGATATTTCAAACCACTTATTTTCGAGCCAAAAATTACAATTTCTTCAATTAATTATTTTAAGAAGTTTAAAAAGGGAATGATAAAAATAGTTCAATTTCTGAGAAGCCTCATCAATCATTAATAATAATTATAGTTTATTTTATCAATTGATCTTTACACACAATCAGATCTTTACACACATCAAGTTTTGTTTTATTCCAATTTAAAAATAGTTTCTTCTTAATATTATTTTCAATAAATAAATCATCAAAACTTTGTAATCTAAAATTCAAATGTCGAATAATGGCCACATCTTTAGCCTTCATAAAGATCTAAAAATGTATATAAAGAAAATCAGACTAGCTAAGCAAATTGTGGATTTTTTTCAAGTCTAGAGGATGCGACAATCGATCTCACCATCTGTCTTTCTTTTTATTTTCTACTTGCGGAAGCAGAGAGTCAAGATTCTGAAGGGCAGACAGCGAGTTTTTCTTTCTTCTTGATCTTTTATACTAACTCTCTTTTAAGCATCCTAAAGGATCTTGCACCTGATTTCTCTAAAGAGAAAATATATTACTTATGAGCACGAGAAGAAAACTTTTTTCCCCTTTTTGCGTACATTAGTGGCGCCACTTAAGCAAGACTGGAAAATTACTCCAACATTTTGACAATCCCTTTTTTCAGTTGCCAAACGAGGAACTATATTTTTTTCCATCAAGAAGAAAATAAGCTTCTATTCGGAAAAATAGCATTAAAAATGCTCTTTATAATATCTTTTGCAAGATTGGGAACTACGCTTAAAAACTGCTTACTTTCATTTCTTACACATAATGGAAAATGTATATTAGTTATTTTACTTTATTTTGCATTTCAACTATAAATGAGAAAAAGAAATGTTCTCATACATATACTAAGCATTTTATATGTCATTTTTTAAACATTATTAATACACACAAAAAAACCACATGTATTCGGCATTCTATTTAAATCATTAAATATATAAGAACTGAAACACTTAACATGTACTTTTTGAAAATTTTATAATATTATTTGGTAATAAATTAGTTAGGAATAATTTTAAATAAGATTTTTAATACCCCAAATGTCTATAAGATTCACTCAGTATTTAGAAAGCACAAAAAATAATTTTACTTTCCAGAGAACAATTTTTAATTAATATTTATATTTGTAATTGTTCAAACCATAGAAATGTGAAATATTTTCTTAAAACTCCAGAATTGTGAAATGTGTAAATTTTGTAAAGAAATTTGATGACAAAAATTTTATAATGTAAAAGAGTTTGGAATGATTCTTTCCAGAATTTCCTAAATATTCTTTTACCTAATATTTTTTGTTTATTTTTTAAATAACTTTGAAAAATCAATTATTCTATCCATGAATCAGAATATTGGATATTGTTGACTTAAAATACTACCTAATTACAATACTTATTCTGTACTTGATCAAATGCTTAACTTGATTTGAATTTAGTTTTACTATTATATTAATTAACATTTAATTTTATCACCATTCATTTTAAATTTGAATCTAAAATTGTATCATATTCCATTTTATTGGAGGCGTCAAAATTAATTAATTATAAATTTTCTAATTAATTTGTTTCTTTAAATAAAGCTGTAAAATCACTTCCATCAAAACTTTTAATTAAAAATCTAAAAAGTAGCAAGCGCAGCTGAAAGAAAATTTTATACATTTATATATAGTTTAATTAAAATTATACTCCGATTGAATTATTTCAGATTGAAATGAAGAAACTAGGATTTTTCCCAAATTTACATTTTCTTATATTCAAATTAATTTTTATAGTTTAAACTCAAATTATTCTTAAACAAAGTAATTATTATACCATCATTAATAAAAAACCTGCAAATTTTTTAATCAGCTTTCAAAAGGTTATAAATGACTATTTTAAAGACCTTTATTTAAAAATAATTAAAATAAAAATTGTTCCAAAAAACCATTTCTGATTAAACTTTTAAGTTCATGATGTGATTAAGTAAAAATGGTAACTCTGCATACGATTATTAACAAGTTTTCTATCTTTTATTAAAAAAAAAATATCAATGTCTATTAGTTCTTCACAAGTTTCAATTTTTACATATAGTTTCTTCAAACAGAAATAAAATTTTCTTAAAATTCTCTGCAATGTAAATGCAATACTTTCTCTTTCTAAATAATGTTACTATCAGCATAGTTCACAAACATATACATACATACACACACACACACACACACATATATATATATATATATATATATATATATATATATATATATATATATATATATATATATATATATACAATAAGGAAGTAAAGTTGCATTTTAATTACCGGAAACTATTTACTTTGATGTAATCTCATCTACATACAGCTTGAAAGTGAAAATAATTTTAATCATGAAGGTTAATCTTAAATTTTAATGAATGAAATAATGTTTTCTTTAGGTAAGAAAATTTGAACCCCTCTCTTCTTTACCATATGTATAAATTTAAGATAGCTTGTATTGATAAAAATTTTACCTTCCTTGAAAAAAAAAAGTTTTTTTTTATTTTATAGTTGAATAAATTGCCTAGAAAATTCTACTTCCTAATGAAATAGAAAGGTTTCCCACTATTCAACAACTTTGACAGATATTTCATCCTTTAAGGCTTCCAGCAGGATCAAGACTGTCTTTAAGAAGGTTTATTGTTACTAAAATAGTATCATAAGCTTTTCTTAAGATTCCTCTTAATTTCATGACTTATATAAAGCTAACTGCGTGGAATTACATTTATATCACTGGTCTAATTATCTTTTTGATTATCAGGAAAAAGAGTTATTGAATAATCAAAGAGTGTTGTAAACTATTTTGAGGGTGAAATTCTTAAATTAGACTTTTCTTCCACACAGAAATTATAAGTCAATGTTAAGTCAGTTAAATAATTGTTAAATCAGTGTTACAATTTTAACGATAAATATGTGTTAAAATTTTTATCACCAAGTTTTGCCAAGTTAAGTAAAAAATGTTATCGTAAGATATTTCTTATAAAACTAGTAAAATTATGAATTAGTAATAGAGATTTCACAAATGGGAATTTATTTATTTAATTTAATTAATATAAAAAAAATAAAGAGGTACACCGAAACTAATTTAAACTTATATAGTAAATATGTAATCATATTTAAACAGTGAAGTGCACAAAATGTTTTTTATTTAATATATGTCTATATTTTGCTTTTTAGGGAAATTACTTTTCATAGAAATTACTTAAACTGTCTACTCAATTGAAAATCAGGCTAGCAGCCTTATGAAACGCTTTAAGAATAGAATGCATCCGATACTAAAAGTGCTTTACGATAAATATTGTACATGTTTATTATTAAAATTTGACTTAATTCAATATTGCAATAGGTGAAATTCATTCATATCGCATGTGGTCACTTAATTTAAATTGAACAGAACTGTCTCATCCATTTTTCAGTGGCTCACCGTGGTTTAATGCAAAACCAAACTCAGAGTGCGAGGCTGCAAGTTTAATTTCTGCTTTAGTTAAATAATAGAAGATGAGTATTACATTCATGGTTTTTTTCTTACATATCATTCCGATGAGAAACATTTGAAAGAGTTCCAGGTTTACTCTCTTGTGATACGTGAATAATTTCATTGATCTATGAAAAGTCATTCTAAAAGTTTTGTGCAATTAATCTTAAAAAGTAAATAGTGTAAAATTCACAGTAGATTTGCTCTGTTATGCTATCCACATCAATTCGGCAGTAGCAGAAACTACAAATGATGTTCAATAACTCCAGAAAATTGAACTCCGTTGCTTCATAATGTCTAACAGTATAAATGTGTTCTGAAACTTTTCAATACAAAAGGATTTGTTGTAAAACACAGATAATAACGAATGGTACTTTAAAATTGTTTTTCAACAGTAAGCGGACGTATTCCTTTAATAATTACATCAAAAGGATCAATAATGATATATAGTTTTAATCATTCTTTCATGATTAACGTATAAGAATTTCCATATAAAATTATTTAATTTTTTTCCAAATATTATTTTAGCTATTGTATAATGTTATTAAAATTATTATTTCATTAATTAATGAAATATTTTCATAAAAACATGATTAGTTTTTTTTTTTTAAATGTTTTAACTGAAACTTATTGCGGTTGACTGCCACTAAGAAAATCTTAATAACCACGAACTGAAAATAATTGAGAAAAAATTCTGTAAAATTGTTCATTATATATATATTTATAAAATGAAATAATTTGCATAATTCATATATAAAATAAATGGGGAAAATAAACATATTTGGCAATTTATTGCTTTTTTGACGTAATGAAATTTTCAAAGAACTCTCTAACAATGTTGAATAATACTAGATTTGTCTATTACATATCAGAAATAATTATCTGTATAAAATAAACATGATGTAAGTAGAAGTACTAGAAAATATAATTTTCGATAAAAAGTAAGACTTAACTATCATTATCTATATTGATCAAATTTATTCTATATTTTATTATGAAATTTAATTTTAAAAACATTGTTTTTAAACTGAAATATTTTGAAAATATAAAACTGCTCATGTCAAGATTTCAGTAGTATAAAATAGGCTTAGAAGATTATACTAGCGCTTTTGAGTTTCTAAAATCTTTTAAATTCACAAAATTTCTCCCCATACTCATTTACAAATAATTTCATTGTTGAGTCATTTTTCGTTAAGGCACGCATTTGCATATTCTCTTTTCTCTTTTAATTTGACTTTCTAAGTTTCAATTGAACGAGTATTTACTCGTGTTTCCTTTGAAATTCACATACATTAGTGTTCGAAATTAAGAGAATTTTCAGGCTTGTTTGTTATCTCTAGTTCTACTGCACTGATTTTAATGAAATTTGATTTGAATATAGGTTTATATAATATAAAAATACACTTAAAACAATTATACATATATTACCGTATATAACATGCAGTGAAGTCAAAAAAGATGAATCAATGGTAACGAAATCGAGCAAAAACAAAATAGAAGCAAGATCTTTTAGAAAGACACAGGCTTCACAGCATAATTTCATACTGCATGTAAGGTAGTATAGTTTTTGTGACAATTGACTCCGCACGTTCAACAGCACTGTTTCCAAGCTCTGGATGGTTCTTTGGGTTAGAGGTTATGATTAATAATTTCTCTCTCTCTCTCTCTCTTGAAAATGTCTGTCATGCTCTTTAAAGCTGAGATCTAGAGCTCTGGCTGTTCAATTCATTTGGTGAACATCTTTACTATCTCGAATATCTTGAACAAATGAATACCTGGAGTTTTCCCGTGGGCAGCAGTTTGTCCATCCCCGATCTATCTACTAAAAACAAATAACTTTAAGAGTAGTTTTTATTTAATTAAAATTTATAAAAAAATTCAACAGTAAAATAAACAGAATTTAACTACATTGCGTTTGATTTTAAATTTTATTTTTAGCTTCTAAATAAGAGCATACAAACTCTTTTTTTTTTAATACATTTTAATGTTTTCAATTAAATGTCAAAGTGCTTTGCTTGTTCAAACAAAAATTGTTAAAAATTGGGATGATTGAATTATATTTTTATTCATACATAAATATCCTTTGAATATTTTAATATAAGAGATTTTTTCAGCATTTGGATATGAAAAAAAATTCAGTATTAAACCCCATTTATTTTTGTGATTAATAACAAAAAAATAAAGTGTCGTTAATGCAATAAAGTATTACGTTATTTACATTAGAACGTAATAGTACTCGTTCCTTGACCTTCAACAAGTCTTGAACTTTAACTGGAACATACTAAGTTAATCCTTTGTCGTCATCAAATGATGACTCAATTACGTAATTCGTTTCCCATGCCAAAATTTGTTAATGATGTGTCAAAGACCCCATTTAATTCAAGGAACTACTTGACAAATTTTAGCTTGCGCAGATTCATTCTGATTAAAGAGATAAAAAATAAGGTAAGTGAAAGGTTTTGAGGTAAAAAAGAAAAAAACATCTCTTACGCAAGAGTTATGCAAAAGAGTTACAATAAATATAAAGTTATCGAATAAAATACATATAGAATTAGTAGTTTTGTGATTAGCCAAACAAATCAAATGTAACAAAATCGATTTATTTATAAAAAGCTAAGTAAATGTATTTAAAAATTAATAAAATATATTAATATTTCTAAACCATAGCGAACTAACTCTTGTCTGTAAAAATTAGAAATGATTGGGGCTTATTGTTCATATTTGAGCTATTTTGTATTTACACATTTATTTTAATAAAGTCGGTTTTAATATATCTGCATAATTTCTCATACATTTTAAAAGTGTAAACTGGAAAAAATCTCTGTATCGTTTATAAGTAATAAAAATTAATTCTTTACGTTTATTATTCTCATTTAATAAACTTCTGTTCAGTTATTGCTTATTAAACAAAGATATGTGTGAAAGAAAGAAGAAAAATACTCATTTTCCTGTAAAAAAAATAGTCTATGCATTGAAAAATAAAATACATAAATGGGACAGTTACTTCGTTCTCTTAGTCCACCTTTGGTTGCCCTTCGAAAGCATTTTTTTTTCTGTAACACATTGCTTAAATCTTCGATAGATTATGCGTTATATCAGAATGTTGGTTCATTCAGTTCTTTTTATTACCTTATATGCGCTCTGTTTGCCCATCTGCGAAATTGCGTTAAAATTAGTGACTCACATCAGGCGATATTTCTTTATCGAAAATAAACGTCTCTGATTTCTATTATGATTTCCTTTAGGATATTAAAGAAGTAAGTGTGCCTTTTTGATTTCTCTCTAAATGTTGAATTCTTTAGTAAATCTTTATATTTTACATAGGTGTAAATAATAGACAGTAGATAATAGAGGGTATTTCATTTAGCTGTAAATATTAAAAAATGTTATAATATACTGAGTGTTTTTATGAAATTATTCTGTTATGAATGAATTAATATTTATCGAATTAAAATAACGATATTTAGAATAATTGAAATGCTTCAGTTTTTCATTGAGAAATTCATACCATTCAATAAAAATAGGCTAAGATTATTTTAATTCACCTTAAATATCTCTTTCTAAATAAATATATACATAGACACACATACACACACACACACACATATATATATATATATATATATATATATATATAACTTATATCAAGTATAGGTTACAGAATTTTAAATTATTGCTTTATATTCCAGAGTTAAAATCAAATTTAATCAAATATACTTCGAAATTTATCGAATTTAATAGCAAATATAGAATAACTTAATTAATAAAACATGCGAGTATAAAAAGAAAATTATTGCATTTTACTAATTAATTGAGCAAAACTATCATATTGAGAATATCAATCAAAATATAAATAAAAATTTTTAAAAAAAAATGTGTCACATAAATTTTTATTTTCATGTTTCTTTTTTATTTCTAGACATTCTTATTTATTTCAATGTTATTTATATTTTTCAACAATGAGTTGGCTATAAAATAAATCTAAACATTTTAAATAATAAATATATAAACATCTCTAATCTCTTTTATTGATTTGCAACTTAAAACTTCTACAAATTTTATTTCCAATTTTCGAATTTTTTCCAGCTAGCTAATGTTATATTTTAAGAGTTATATGAAAAATATATATGTGTGAATAGAAAACGTATAACGAAAATATATATGTGACTAGAAATGTACATATTTATATAACAGGAGACGATGGAGAAAATGCGATATTTCTTATTTCTAAGATCAGGATACAAAATAAAAAATTCATGTGGTTTTGTATTTATATTATGTAAATTGTTACACTAAACACACTAAACACTGTTAAAAATATACTAAAATTATGATTTAAGGATATAAAAGAAGGCAAAATAAAATAACAAATTTAAGTTTAACTCAAAGAAAATAGAAGAATTACTTACTAAAAATTTTTATTCTGGCATATGCATGGTATCAATAAATCCTTGGAGAATTCTCTTTCATAATAAATATGATATTCTCTCACAGAATATTTCATTGTGGAAACTGCTAAGCTTCGATTTTTCGTTCAAACTAATTTATTTTCAACAGTTAATTCTAAATATTATACTTTAAGCATATGAACTTATATATAACAAGCTTACAGCGACACATATAAAATTTATGCAACTACTGCCTCTATGAGTTATTTGCTTGCGGCAGTATCAAATTTTACGTCACTGTTATAGATAGATATTCTAACATGTTATTACCAACAGTCTATATGCGATGACTGAAGTGTTCTGTGACTGTAAATCTTGTTTATACTTTATTTATTATTATATGTAGGATACTATTTGTCTAGAAAGTTCCGCTGATGTCAATTTCCTAATATTTCAAGAAATCTTATGTCAAAAACATGTTGTCAGGGAAACAAGATTAAACGTTTTGCAATGATAAAATAAATATTCTTGCTCTGCTCAACGTTGAAATATTTTTCTCTGTATTTATATTCTCTTTCTAAAAACATCTTTAGATTTTATTTATTGTTTCATAATCTCTTTTGTTATTAAGAACGCCAGACATTTTTTGCATTTCTACTATTTAAAATGTATTTCTGCAAATAGCTTATGAAAAATGGAAGAAAATTTATTGATTAACGATATTTTACTTTAAAATTTTAGAATAATTTACAGTAACAAAACTAAAAAAAATCCTAATCCTTCACAAAAAATCCAACATACAAAATAGATTTATCAATGCTTTAAGAAGTCTATTAAAGTCGTTATGACTAAAAAAACGTCCCAGCAATTATAATGATACTATGTATAAGCTATGATATCTTAATTTCAATTTATAAGAATAAATTTCAGTTTCTCCTTTAACTGTTAGTATGATTCTAAATCAAATTAATAACACTTTTCATGAGTCACACACCAAAAAATCAGATAAGATAATTTAATCATACCAAGATAACTATTCCATATCTAACAAAAATTCTTTTTTCTTTCCTTGAAGTTTTGAATGCAAAATATTTTTCCTATACATTAAAACTTGGCAGATGACTTCTCAGTTTCTTTTTTTTTTATGATAATGCCAAATAATTATTCAACAACAATTTATAAGTCCTACCTACCACAAAAAAAATCTACAATGTATTTTTAAAACGCAGAAAATAATTGTCGCAGTTTGCGAAAGGGGTCTTTAGTAAAAATGTTCAGTCTAATTAAAGAGCCTGGATCGTTAATTTATTCCTCGCTTCTTTCAAAGCAATAAGGACTCATCTTTAACAAGGCAGTGTTGTATAATAAGGCCATTGGCCTACACACCCTTTTTGTTATTAATAACTCTTGGGCTTTGCGTTTCTTTCATTTTCTGCCGTTATTTTATTCCGTTAGGGGAAAGCAAAGCTATCTCCCTCTTATCTATTAGTATAGAATGAAACGGGAGAAAATGAGACGCGTTTCCCCATGAACGAAACCTTTTCAAATAAGTGGACAATGAATTTTATTGTGCAGGGAATCTCGATGAGTGAGTAGAATTGTTCTTCAGCAAACTGCTTTTGTGTGACTCAAGCAAATGAAAGAAAGGGGTAATCGCCGGATTTTTTTTTTATTTCATCATACATTTTGTTATAGAAATAAATCCAAAGATTTATTCCGCATATGAAAAGAAATCACAGGAAGTATAGATACGAAAATAATAAAACGCTGCATGATCAAATCGAATGATAGAAGAATATTGGAAGGCTAGCTCACACACAGTATAGATAAGAAATATATTGAGGTAAGAATAGATAAGAAATATATTAAAGGATCATGCTCAGAAATATTGAGGAAGACAGATTATGGATCAGTTGACATTTAGAGAATTTACTTCTTATGCCAAATACCCGTGAAAAACTATTGATATAGATGTAAAGTTGAAGCTCTGTCAACTCCCTCAAAGAAATTTATTAATTGATTTAAAAAATTTTATGACTAATGCTGTGCTATAAAAATTAAAAAATACTATAATTCTTTTAAAGGAGAAATTCTGATCAATATGCAAAATATTGTTAGTAGCTATGATTTGTGAATTTGTTTCTCTAACATGATATTTTTCTGATTTATATGAATGTAGTTTTTTAATAAATTTATGCATTTTTGTTTCATTGATATATTCTATCTATACCTTTTTTCGAAGGAATACTTTATCCATGGGTTTTTCCTATTACTCAGAATTTCGCTATATACATTAGTTTTTTAAAATTTTGCATAATATTTATCTATAAATCTTTACCAATGAAAATTATTTTGCATCTATAGTTGTTTTTCTCCAAATCAGTAATTCATTTCATCTACAAAACTGTTTCTCCAAAAAATAAGCTAATTTCATTTGTATTCAACTTGTCCTAATTAGTATTGTTTTGTCTTTCTAATTTAGGATTAAATGCGTCAATGAAGCAAGTATTCGCAAACATTTTGTGTCACAATAACATTTATTTTTTTTATCAACGCTTTTACAATGTAGTAGAAATTTCATCGTGATAAGTTATTACCCTAATATGATAGTATAGCATTGGTCAATGAACCAATAAAGAGAGTAACTTATTTCAAATTTAAAACTTGATAAAATGGATCGGAAGTTGCGTGCTTCCTTTAAATCCGTTAGAGATAAAATTGTCTTATATATAAATATCGACTTTTAAAAAGATACATTCGAATGTTTCCTAATATCTTCAATTGCGGAAAGGAACCATTTGCTTTAAATTACACAAAAGTTATGTCACTAGTTACAAAATTCTGCTTATATATATATATGAAGTAAATTTAATTAGAGATTTTAACTTTTATTCTTATAATATTAGAATTTTAAAATTTATCCCTTTTAAAATCATTGCTTCAAAGAAGGGAGTGTAATTCGTTGAAATTAAAGCGTAAATTATATCTTTCACACAATCCTGCAAAATCTCTCATTCTATTATTTAATAACTATATAACTCTAAGTACTCACCAATGTGTCACTTTAAAGCAATAAAATTCTTACTCTTCTTCTTATGATTGTGCAAATTGATAAATAAAGTATAATAAAAGACTACCATGGCAAATTTATTTAAGATACTTGGATGAAAAAATTGTGACAATTTATTTAAAATTGCGACATTAAATAAATTTTTCACTAACAATTTTACTCATAATAATTCATTTGTAAAATCATTAATTTTATACGAAATATGGAATACGTTTTCTAATATTTTTAATTCTTAAATTAAATGATAAATTATTTATGTAGCATATTACTATCTGTAGAAGTTGAAAAATCTTTTCCTCATCTAAATTCTTTTAAAATTCTACTCTTATCAGTTTGTATAATATTGGAAATCTATTTTAAATGTCACTTTTAGACATCTGAAGATCAGATAAATATCGTGTAACCTAATCAAAGAAAAATATAGCAATCTTTTAGCTAAGAAGTAATACCTAGGATCAAGATTATCTTACTTCTGGTTTGTGTGAAAAATTTCTATAAAACTGTTTAGGACTTAACATGAGGAATAACATTATTTATTTGTTTACCATGAAAAAGCAAAGTGAAAAATGCCAAAAACATGAGAGATGCTTCTTGTTTAGCTTCTGAGATATTTATGAAGTGGCAGTAATACTAACTGAGAATGCATGAATTTTAAGAACGCTTCTTCCATACATTGAAGCTATTATACACGTACGGTTTATCTATATCTGTTAAAACTATCTTTTAAATTTCTTCCACTTAATAACATCAAGTTTAAACGTTAGAGTATTTGAATTTATATGAAAAAATGGTAAAAGAGGCTTTTTATATTTTATAATATATTAGACATTGTTGGCCACCCAAAATACAGCATCCTGAAGTAAGTAAGAGGATCGTGTAAAATTTATATCATGCGCTTGCAGCTTTGTGATATGCAAATCATTACCACATTGCAGTGCATACATACATCATGGGTGGCTGTAGGGCTACCTGCAAGCGTTATATAAAGCGGGATGAGAGAGTTTGCTTATTTGAAATACGGAATTTTTTTTCATGTAAATATACCACGTAAGACATCAAACAAAATATCTGAATTTGACCGAGGAAGAATTGTACCCTAGAGAGATTGCAATTTATCCTTCAGAGAAATATTGGTACATGTTAGACGAAACCAAGCTATCTGTAACCACTGGATACAGAATAGTACACTGAACAGACAACGTTACATCTCTGAGATGTTTGAACTCTTTTTTCTCTTATACCTTCAATACTTGCCATCATTTATGTTCTAACAGCATAATATACAATAATATATAACCACACATGGCACGCAATGTTCAAGAGTTCTTCTTTATCCATCAGATTGAATTGATTCCTTGACCTGCTTGTTCTCTCAATGGAAATGAATGGTCCCTGCTTCCACAACAACTGGGATTGGATATACTACCCATTTGTACACCAGATAAACTCAGGCAATATGTGGAAATCGTATGGACTGATATACCTCTAGATATTATAAAGCCTCTTTTATTCCATATCCAAGGTGTGTTGCAGTGGACATAACCAACAATCTCGGCAACACTAATCACTGATTTTGTCTTCATCCACACTTCACAAGAGACTGTAATTTCAATCATTTGATCTTTTTATAATGTGTTATCTGCGAAATAAATTTTGCTGTGATATCTCTGGTGTTTCTTAGTGTTGCATCTTCATTTCCTGCATTTTAAGTGAGTTTTAAAGATTTATCTTAATGAAAATAATTATTTTTTCAGTTATTAAAAATAAAAATTTTAATGTCTTACTACATACAGGTCTTATAGATTAATTCTTGTAAGGGATTCTTAAATTAGCACAGATAAGCTTTCATGCTGAACATCGTTAAAATAATAAAAATAGATAAAAGCCTAATACTTGAATACATAAATCATGAAGCATTTTTAATCATGTTGTTTCAGGGATTTAAATTTTTACAGATTCCGGAAGTTTAAGCAAAATTTTACTAAATGAAATTAACTATTAGTTTTAGCCAGTTTTTCTTTAAAATAAAATGAATGACTATATTCAAAATAAAATTTAATTCATTTTATGAACTTCTTGCAAAGCCGTTCTATGTTATTATTCTATAGTATAGTTTCTCAAAATTTTCTCTTTTCAAAAGAAATTTCCTTGACAAAACCAACAAGTAAAATGAAATTAGCTAAAAACATTTCCGAAATATTAACTTTCAAACCAAATTACTAATATTAGAATTAACTTACAAATACCACAAAAATAGGAATTCAATAAAACTGAGATATGTTACCAGCATAATGCATTCTTTTTATGAAAAATGAACACATCGATATTCTTCTGTTTGTCTGAGATTCGCAGTATAAAAAATTATTTCCCCGTATTGCATAATCATACAATAAAATAAATATTTTATGATCTATAAACAATATAAATATATTTTCTCATTAACTGTTTGCTTATAATTATCTGACTGTGCACATAATGCAACCATTTTTACTATCAATAAATTTAAAATTTGTTCTAGGAAACATTTTTTGCTTATAATATTTATGACAAAATTCATTCTGTATACTATTTCATTGAATTATTATTTTATTTTGCATTATGTACCACATATATTCGTATGTAGTATATATGTGAATTTCGGGTATATGTTAATTTTACTTTGTAATATAGTTTTCCTATGAATGCAATATAGGAAACAGACATGTTTATCATAAGCACCTACCGTTTTCTCCCATTTTCATTAATTCTTAATGAAAAAGGTAATTCATTAAGAATTACTATATAGTTCATTATTATAAGGAGATTTTCACTACAAATTACTCCATGTCTTCTGAAATTTTGAGTTCCTGCAAATTTAAATTTTTCAAACGATTCATGAGAGCATTTTAATTATGAGAAAGAAATAATCATTTTATGACTAGTAATTTAGAAAATATTCAGCTATGTGATCATGAAATTTAATAGTAAAATTTTAATACCATTAAAAGATTTCAAAATATTTTCGTATACTAACTTGTTTTTAAAAAGTAAAATTAATCCTATGTTATAAATCAATTTTTAAATGTTTTTTTTTTTAATATTTGTTTTAAATAACATGAAAAGTCGATTTTAAACATCCATTAGACCAATCGAGTTCTGGAAAACGTTCTTAAATATTTATATAAAATTAATTTGGAAAAAAAATACCGCACACATAAGAAAATGCAACTGGGTTTCAAACCATTTTTCAATCATTTTAATGTCCCCAAAAGAGGTTAATATTTTTATTTAATAAACAGTAGCTGAGAGAAAAAAAACGGGCAATACAACCACGCCTAAAAATTCTCACCCAGACAGAATTAAACTTATGCCGTAGTCTATTTACAAAAGTAAGCAGACCACAATCACAAAACCTGTTTTCCTTCTATAAAAACGTAAAGTCTAATTGAACGTATATATTTTTTATTCTGTTATCTATCACACCCTCTAATGTAATATAAATATGCTATTGTAGAACACGAACCTTTTATGCCGTTAACGATAAAGAATATGGGCCATAGGCGGACCTTGAAAAGATAGAATAACCCATTGACAGAATAAATAGGACAGAGAACTGTTTAACATGAAAGTATTACACATCGCAGTAAAATTTAAATTTTTTATCGTAAGTAATATAGGATTGTTAAATATTTGGTTTTCCGATAATCATAGAGTGAAAATCTCAATAATCACATTTCAAAACTGGACTGTAATTTCTAATTATAACTTATTAATGAATGGAAATATAATTTAGTGATTAAAATTAAGTATTTGTGTGGATGGTATATAAAAACTTATTCTCAAGTTTACTAAAATTTTAAGAAGGTTTTTGTATTGATTTGATTTCTAAATGAGTTCTTTACACTATAAACTTTAAAAAAGGAGATTCAGACAAAACATTGACAATATAATTTACAAGAATAAAAACTTATACTAAGTCTAACTGCGGGCAACCATTTCTTTAAGTTTACAGTTACGAAAATTACATTATTTCCTTGAAATAATTAAGCTGTAAAACAAAGATTTTCTCGTTTAGAAAATAAACTACTTAAAAAATCAAGTATGATTATATTATGCACATTTATAAAGTTTAAATATTATTAGAAATGTACAGTAAAATTAAAATATTAATCCATAAAATGATTTATGATTAAGTTCTAATGTGAATCAATCTTAATAGTAATATTTTTGGAGTTATATGATTTTAATAAAACAGTGTATTGGTTTTTTTAATAGTGTTCACAATATTTATTTTTTAAATTAAAATTATAAATCTCAAAAACTAATCACCATTATCTTTTACATTTAAAATCCCTCGGTATTACTTTGTTTCACTATATATATATATATATATATATATAATAGATCAGTTCTAGAATATTTTGCGTTTTTTGTTTCATGTTTTCATGTTTAATGGCAGGCACATTTATGCTGTTTCTTTGATGATATGAATTAAATTATTATTATGTTTATTGCTAATTATAATTCTCACCCTAAGGTAAAAAAAATGTATAACATAATTTTAAAAACATAAATTTTTGAGTGATTTCTATAAAAATATTTTATGAACTATTAATGAATTTAATTTTTAAAACATTGTTGTTTCATGATTTAAATCTTTTAATCCTTTATTTTTTCTATTTAATACTATGACAGCATGCAATTTTAAGAATTTGAAATAATTACAACTCGAATAATAAATAACCGTGATATAGTTTCGTTAATAAAATTCTGTATTTTATAATTAAAATCTTAATAAAAATTCCTGGTATAAAGAGGATGCGTTCAATATTATTTTTTGATGTTTTTAAAGGATTTCACTTAATTATATACAGATATAATTAAAAGCATCCAATTTGATTCTCAAAACATTCTCGGTTTTCTCATCATTAAAATAATTGCTGTCCTTGTAATTTTGCCCTTAATTGTTTTTATTCCTGAGTTCAAATTATTTTTCTGCGCAAGTTATGATCATGTATCAAAAATATCGATATCTGCAAACTTAAGCAACAATAATGATTAGATCGTTGTAGTCTCCTCATTAATTCCAAAAGCTTTGTCAGTATTCATTCTTTTTATTTCTCCGAAGTCTATTCCTACATATAATTCCATTTATTTTCAACAGCATTAATTATTTTTCTGAACTTTATTCTTTTTTCGCCTTAAAGAAGATGATCTATGTGTTAAATTTTGTTCTAAATGTGAAAGTTAGTTTAATCTAGGAAATAAAAACTATCTCAAATAAGAAATGCATCTTCTGTTGTGCTTTGATTTTGTTGTTTTGGTCTCTTAATTATTAAAGAGACTCCTCGTCTTATTTTTCTCTATATCTTTATTTTAATTTATAATTTAATTCCCATCTGATAAATGATAAAATAAAAATACAGTTTTAACCTTTTTTCTTTACATATTTTACTAAAATATTTTCTTAATATACTCAAATTGGGTTAAATAATTTTTGCAAAAAATAAAATTTCTAGTTTTTATTTTTTTTTATTATTGTAATTTAAAGCCAATAAAATTAATTCTTAAAAATAAGGAATTATTCAACTTCTAAAATATATTTAAAAATAAAACTGTTTTGTTAGTTTCATATGCAGTATTAATAATGATTCTTTTTTCATTTTTTTTATTTTTGAAGTCTAGATAAAGAACTAAAGAAATTCTAGTCATTCGAATATAAATAACCCATATGTCTTACTTAATTATTGCATCCCTATCATTTACATAGTTGTAGAATAATTATTCTTATCGATTATTTGGATAACAATGTGACCTTCAACTTTAATCTATGCTTATTTGGCAGTATTCCTTATTCTATGAATTATTTCGGTTATTCCTGAGGGAGATTATTTTATCTATTTAACAACTACTAATTGGAAAGAAAAAATATTATTTATAAAGTAATTTAAGAAAAAAATAAAGTAATATTTAATTTAACAAAAAATATTTCTTAAATTAATTGCTTTTGTAAGTTTCTTAGGAAAAACTTTAATTACTGTTAAATTTCAATTTGAAGTAATACCAATCAAATTGTTTACATTTACATCATCTTGGCCATTTAACATCGACTCATGAAGTTTTGTGATCTACAAGAAATTTTTGGTGATGTTGATTATATTATTTAAGGCTATGCTTTTGGGGACATAATGTATAGAAAAAAATTTTTTTCACTTATATAACACATATTTCTAAAAATACTCTTTTGAAAAATCTCTCAGTTTTGAGTTGTCACAATATTAAAAATTGCTTAAAAAGCTGTCAAACAATTGAAGTATAACCATTTTAGCTTCGAATTTCGTCACACAAAGTTCATTCCATTTACTTTCTTGTATTACTGATTTTAGTTTTTTTTTTTTCTTTTCTGAAAAATATTTAATGTAATATATAAAACAGAATTTTCTAAAAATATCTTTAACATTTATATGATGTTTTTTTAATAATTGTTAATACTTAATTGTTATAAATGTTTTTCTCTAAATATCTCAAAACGATATTTTGTGAGATGCGTTTACTTTAGAAAAACATGTGTAATTTTTTTATTAATTAAATCACTTTGTTGAACAAAACGACTTAGCTTACACCATTCGGCTTACATTATTAGCTTACACCATTCGGAATAATACTTAACCAAAATAAATAAATATTTAATAAACAGCATTTGAAATAAGTGTGAACACGAAAACACCAAAAGTTAAGGAATGTCAAAAAGTTTTTGTTTTAACCTTGAATTATTTATTGAACTTTGAATTTCTACTTGGATATTTTAAATAATTTCATACCTCATCATTTGTGTTAGAGTTTCTATTTCTGCAGCTTTCAAATATCCATAGAGAACCTAACAAATCTTATTTATTCCCTTGAATAAATGTGACACTCAAATAATGGTATTTTGCATCTCTTAAAAGCATTTGCTCCTAATTTATTTGATAAATCATTAAAAAAAAACACCTTATCTTGCTGGCTTGCATTTAATGATTCAACATAATTGCTTGCATTGAGAAATCCGGTTTTGACACCATTATTAAGCATTGAATATTTTCATTTTCTTTTTAGTCATTCCTATTCTACTCTCTCATTTCCCATTTTAAAAATTTTTAACTTTTAATTTTATTGATGTGTTTATGAAATATGTATTCCTTTCATATAATATGCATTTAAGTTAAAAAATACTTAAACTTGATTAACACTGGGTCAAAGATTTTCAAATGCACAACACCAATTTATTATAAGCAAACCCTGGTAAAATGATAGACGTTATTCAATATACTGCAAAAGAATTTAATTTTAAAATTAATTTTAGGAATAACAGCAAATGTGGTCCTTAAAATTTGGTAACCCTGTATACTTTTTTAAATAATTATAAGCCAAAATTTTTCAACTACTCTATTTTTATAATGTCCAAAAAAGAATTCTTACATTCTTAGACACTAAAATTTAAAATGTTGAAGCTTTCAAATTTTATAAGGTTGATCGCACATGAAGGTTAATAATTCGAATAACATTCCTTTTGTGTGTGTGTGTGTGTGTGTGTGTGTGTGTGTGTGTGTGTGTGTGT